>JAJBZI010146914.1:0-12177 GCA_021234465.1 Dendrobium hybrid cultivar
GGTATAAGCTATATTGAAGATGAAGACACCCAAAATCACCAAGGAGGTCCAGTAACTCACCAATCGAATCACCGGACTCAATCATTTCATCCCTCAGCTCGGAGAGAGATGCTCCCAGTTTTCAGAAGGAAAAGACTATGAAATCGCCTTTTATTCAAAGCCCTCGATCAAGTGAAACTCTATTGTTAAATCTTGGAGTCGGCAAAGACATTGTTCGTTCTGTACTTATCCGAGAAGAAGGAAAAAAGTAATGACCCATCTACTATATGTGTCGCACACTCCGAGATGCATAGCAAAAATACCCCATCATGGAGAAACTTGAATGAGCACTCATTAACTCAGCTAGACGATTTTGACCTTAATTCTAAGTCCATTCCATCCAAATAATAATTGATCATCCTCGTAAAGAAGTTCTCGCTAAACTTGATCACTCGAGCTGGTTACTCAAATGGTCCAGTAGTACTCAGTGAATTCTCAATCACCTATATGCCAATAAAGATCATTAAAGCTCAAGCACTCACGAATTTTCTTGTAGACTGCACTAACCAAGATCCAAATTCAAAAATATCAACACAACCTTGTTGGATGTTATACATAGATGACGCTTTAAACGAGCAAAGAGTTGGTGCAGGAATAGTCCTCATAAGCCTCATAAAGGTCGTAGTCACCCAAGCCACAAACTTTGAGTTCAAGGTCACCAATAACCAGGCCGAATACGAAGCTATAAACGTTGGTCTGCGATTTGCCTCTGGACTAGGCGTCACCTAGCTAGAAGTGTACTCAAACTCACTATTGATCAATGAAAAATATAAAGTCAAAAAATAACTACTCAAGAAGCATGTATTCAAAGTCAAAGCAAAAATCGACAAACATGAATAATTCAAAATTTTTCCAAATTCTCAAGAACTAAAATCAACTTGTCGATCTCCTCTCTAAATAGGGATAAATCAACGACCAACATGTCGTATGAATCTCAATGCCTACTATAACTGATAAAGAAGTGATACAAGCATAAATGGATCACCCAACTCTACATCCTGCAAGTTGGGTCGACCTTTATATCGACTACTTAAAAAACATATTGATCAACACTGAGGTCAGTGGCCCTAGATGATTTAAAATCAAAATAGCTAACTACCCATTAGTCAACAACAACCAATTCAGAAGATTCACTTCCTCACTTAACCTCAATTGTGTACGAGACGAACAAAAAGAGGCATTATCAATTGAGATCCACTCATGCGAGTGTGGTAGCCACTAAGGAGGACATACACTCTCCCTCAAAATCCTTAGGCAACGGTATTTCTAGTCAACTCTAAGAAAAGACAAAAGAATTCTCTAAAAGATATGTGCAATGTCAAAAGTTTACTCTAATGCAATGTCAAAAATTACTCCAATGCCACTGCAACTCTCTCACAAGATACACTCAATCATGAGGCCCTAGCCAATCGTCATGTGGGGTATGAACCTATTAGTCCATTACCATAGTCAGCAGACAAAGAAGATTCATCCTAATCATGATCGACTACTTCATCAAGTGAATCGAAGCCAAAGCACTCACCCGCACAACTTTTTCCATGATTCAAAATTTCATATAGACAAATAATATCTGTCGACATGGAGAATCTTTTACTATTATAACTGACGACGGACCACAATTTGCTGATTAATGCCTCAAAAAATTTGCAGCATTCAGGAAAGTCACCTTAAATTTGCCTTTGTTCATCACCCTCAGACTAACGATCGGGGTGAAGCTGCCAACAAGCTTATATTCAAAGTCCTCAAAAAGAAAGTCGAAGGTGCTAAGGGGAAATGGGCATAATTACTTCCCTTAGTACTATGGGCACTCAAAACAATCCCATCAATAGTCACCAGGAAAACACCTTTCTCGCTCTCACACAACACTGAGGTCATGCTCTTTGTAGTGCTCGACTTGCAAAGCCAAAGATTGTTGGCCAAAATGCATGGTCAGCATACCAAGTTCTGCAAATGGGAAGCAGCCAATCTAGAAGGTATATGTATAGCCACCAACTTATTAAAAGAGCTCAGAACGCACGCCACACTCTTATAGGAAGAGATCACGATGAGAATCGCTCGATACTACGATTCATACATCAAAGAAAAAACCTTCCTAATGTGGAGACCTAGTGTTGAAAAAGGTAGACACAATCGCTAGCCACTCTATGCTTGGCAAACTAGCAGTACTTAGGAAGGTCCCTACATCATCAAAAGACAAATGGGTCCAAAAGCTTACCAACTATAGACCCATGATAGAAACAAAAAACCCTAAACCCATAATAGAAACAAAATACCCTAAACATGGAGCGCCGATAATCTCAAGTTATTCTACTTATAAAGGAAGCACATGTCCTTGCTCCCTTTACATTCTTATTCTCCTTTATCAATAACAACTTTTCTTTACCTTTCATGAAAAATTCTCTTATATGAAAAACATAAAAAATAATAAATACAAAAAATCCCCCGTCATAACAAAATTTCCACTTTGAGATACTCAAAAAATTCGAAACATTAAGACCGAATGCTTGAACAATGTCAAACGAACTCCTCAGAAAACCTTTTCAAGAAGAAACCTATCAAACCACAGTACCTCGACCATGCAATAATCAAGCATGATCACCTAAGTATTGAGGGTTGGTTGAGTACCCCTCAAGGTTTAAGTTGAAAGAAACAATTGGACTACTCCCTATGGCAAGTCGAGGCCCCAGGCACTGAAGACCTGCGCGCACTAGAGTCTCCAGCATAAAGAAAAGGCATCTTCCTAACAAGATCCACTCCTTATTCTTTGTCAAGCAACTAGTGGTAAACTACATTTCGAACCCCAAAAAAGAAATCTCACAATGAGTTTGTCCACATTTAAAAACCCTTTTAAGGCGAAGTATGTCAAACCAAAGTACCTCTACCATGAAAAATCAAGCACGATCACCTGAGAATCGTAGGACAATTGAATTCCCCATCATGTTCAAGCTAAAAGAAAAGACTGAGCTACTTCCTGCAGCGAGCCGAGGACTCAAAGCACTCAAGACCTGGAAGCGCCAGAGCCCCCAGCGAGAAAAAAAAAAAAGCATCTTTCTAGCAAGATTTTCTTTTTATTTTCTGTCGAGTGACTAGCGATACACTACATTTTGAATCCTAGAAAAGAAAAACTTCAAACGAGCTTTTCCACACTTAAAAATAAAACAAACAAGACTGAAAGCATATTCGCAAATTATTCGCCCTACACTCATGGAACTTGGGCGAAGGCATAGGACCTTTCTTTAGTTGAATAAATATAAACATATCATTTCTTTTATAGGAATAAAGTTTCATCCAACTCTCCTTAGAGCCAAATTTACAACATTATTCGCCTACATCAAATAAGAACGAGTAAGCCTCCAAACATATATATTTCTCTAAAAAAACATCACAGCAGAAAAGTAAAAGACAAACAGAGGTAAGCAAAAGAACCTTTATTTTATATATTTTATTACAAACATTTGCACTTACACTTACCAAAAAGGCTCGCTTTGTTTCCCAATGGAATAACTCGTGCAGGAGAAATCAACTCTAGTAAGTTGAGTGGAATTAGACGAGAAATCTCTATGACCCTTTCACTCTGCTTGCTACCTAACATTTCGCCATAGAATATCTCATTAGGAACACATCAAGACACTTATACGTATCTCCAATTCCTGCAAACAAGTATCCCAATCCAACCAGGCGACTCTAGAGAAAAGAATGACCTCTCCAAGTCACCTAATGAGATGTATCGGCTCCTCAACCCTCTCAACAATAGCAACAATTAGGGTTTGATCTCATACATGTTTCACTAAAGATGACCTCATTGAAAGGTCATTTGAAGCAGAAGTAAAGATGGAAATAGTGCTCATGTCACTTCCTTGCGACACCCTAACCATGTCCTTCTACTCTCCCCAAATGAGCGAAGTCATGAGATGCCCCATATGTAAAAAAATCATTTAAACTGAAAGGATAATATTAGGATGGAAGCATGTTTCCTTTCTTGTTTTTTTCCCTCCATATGTCATAAGACGAATGTCACAAGAAGAAAGACCATAAAATAGAAGAAAGCTTGCAGCCACAAAACCATCAGAAGGTAAACTCGCCTTTGAAAAGAAGACCAAGGAATGCCACCATCGCAATAGAAGCAACTAACATCCAAGTTTATTTACAATCCGGAGAACCCACTCACTCTATTTATAGGCAAAAGACTGAGAAGCATCACATCAAAAGCCATAAATGGTAACAACAACGTATTAAATAGAGAAGACGACAAAGATACAAATCAAAGTAAATGTATCACCTGCAAACATGAGGTAACATGTTTCATCTCCCAAAATATTTATTGTTCACTACAAACAAGATAAACATAACTCTGGCAAGACAGATCACGACGTTAACAGCAAAATGCCTAAGTCGTTGTTGATTAACTCCCCCTATAGAAACAAGCTCCACAATGAGTAGCGTACAAGCCCCCAACAATAGGTTATCTTAAGTACCCTGACACTATAGGCGACTACATGCACCATGCCATTAGCCACTAAAGGGTATGCCCCTCCTTTTTGTGATAAGCTCCGCAAAAAGTAGCGCACAATTCCCTCCTCAATCAATGAAGTTTCACACCTCAAATAATGGTAGCGAACAGCCCTGAAGGATGACTCCCTCTCCCTCTAACACGACAAGCTCCGCAATAAGGGCATAGCGCAAGTCCCCTCAGCCGGAAAATCTTGATTGTTATCCCTATGAAGACCAAGCATTTGGCATAAGGCGTGGTTCATCATAGGCGACTTTGTATACCAACAACAAACCCACTCACCACAAAGTCGAGAAAGTTAACTTGAGCTACTAAAGAAATAAAATTCTAAAAGCTCAATAGATTTGCAATTAGTACACAGAACTAACTAACCTCACCATTCAAGTATAAGGAGGTACGAAGAACAACTGAAAAACGAAAGAATCTCTTCATATTTATACTTGTATTACATCAAAAAGTATAACAAAATTATAAAATTAGGGCCAATGTGACTTATTTATTGGTCGCACTCACGCCTTCATTGTCTTTCTCACTATCACTCTCAAAAAATTCTTTAAAGTAATAGGAAGGATCCCAAAATCTAGATGGAGCTTGCCTCTACCCACCAGCCTCTAAATATAATTAGTGATCCCGTTAAAATAGTGATCACCGAGCAGATGTTTAAAGTCGCCGCCACGAGCAACACAAAGGACCTCGTATATCTTTCCAATGAACACGACAATAGTCGCCTCAGCTTGTTCCTTGGCCTTGGCAACCATAGCAAAATTAGCAAGCGCAACCTCCACACGATCCTTGGCCTATACGATCGATGCCACAATCACCTTTCCCAAGTCCAATTCAAACTATTGTTGACTTTTTATCTAGGTTATCCCCTCCAATAGATTCAGCTTCTTTGTCATTTCCACAAGGCTCTTTCTCTCTTCCTCTAGGTCAACCTAGGCAAGCTCCTTCATATCATTCAAACAATTGGCTCTTGCGATTGAGCTAATATGATGCCTGTACAAAAGAAAGACCTTATGCCAGGAGTCGACCAAATAATTCATAGCTGAGCACACCAATCCGTGATAATCCAGTTTTGATATATGCTTCACCAATGCCTCATTGTAAAGAATCTTGTCATTCTCAAAGTAGGTCAGGACTCTAACCCACACTCGCATAACACTCCCTCTAACTAGAGGGAGAGACCTCATAATCACTTGACAGTGTATAACCCTTGGACTCCAAGGCTCCAGCGTACTCAACATATTATTTCCCTTTACTTGGGATAGAAAGCTCCTAGCTCCTAGATATAAGCTCGACAGGCACTTCCTCCCAACCAGAAGATTCCATGATCTCTTTTCCCCTTACAAACGGGGGAGGACAGCTATATTCCTCAAGTGCTCCTGGTCACTTCACCACTGACACCTTAGAACAAGTCCTTGCATCCATATCTTTCCGCTTCTTTGAGCGGACCTCCTGATGAAGTTTAGAACTAATCAATGAAAGCTTCTCCCTTGGCCTCATCACTACTAGTAGCCGTATTTAAAAATGTCAGGTCCGCGAAGAAAGTGCAACCCACAAACTTCTCTGCAAAAGACATACAGGGATTCAGATTGAAGCAGAAAATTTATCTCATCAAGATAAGTGATTCACTTATCATAAAAAAGTCTTATAAATATTATTATAGGGAAAAATGATGTTGAACAATCAATGACTCATTCTTCACCAGCGACAGCAATGCCTCCACCTCAAGAGATAGCACAAGAAGGACTAACTTCTTCTTCAATGCCAGTGGAGCAGTCGGTACCTTCAAATTAGGCAAATTAAGACCAACTATAAACTTCTACTTCCAGCCTTGCATCTTATTTATGAGAGAAATAGTCTTGTGGAACACATGGGAGAACTAGACAAAGCATTCCTAGGATGCCTTCACCGTGAAAATATGTCTAGACAATTTCGGCAATCACGGCAAGTCGCGTTCCCTCAGAAGAGAAGCAAATGACAATCGTCGCCACAGAATTCAGCAAAAGCTAAGCTGAAACAAATTCATAAAAATTCAAAACTTCCTCTATCTTAGTATAAGAGGAATCGTAACTCCAACGCCAATTGATCAACGGGAATGACCAATTCCCCATCTAGCATAGAGTTAATACGCTCATCTTCCTTCACCAACCTTACAAAGTAATCGATATTAGTAAAATAGAAAGAATAAAAACATATTCAGTATGCTCTTATGTAAGAAGAGTACTAGACAATCCCTTCTCGCCAAGGAATTACTTGCACATTTGCACAGACCTAACATATCGGCAAAGATATTCGAGAATAGAAAAAGCAAAGAGACAAATCGAATATCACATTCTCAGGCCCTACCTTCCCTATTTATAGTTTGAACCTAGCATACGGAGATTGAAAACTCTCAAATCAAATTCAATGCAAAAGATCTTGCCATTCCTTCTCATCATTGCAAGATCCGATGAACCTAATCACACTCGCTCCCAACCATTACAACGACAATTCTCAGAATCTGTGGCACGCCTGACACCTTGTCAAGCCGGACACATTGTCATATTTGACAAGATATAAAAAAATTCTTCTTTTTTGCAGTCACTCTAAGAAGCCAAAAATTTTATTCAAAAGAGAAAATCACCCCCAAGTTCGTAGACAAATACATAATTTGAAAGGAAAAATAGAATCAGACCATATGGGCATTACATCGGATACACTCCAATACAAGATCTTTTGCCATACTCGGCATTAATCCTCCCATCCTTTCAAGATACTCAAAAATATATTGAGCACCCTAGAGGAACCTCTCCTGCTTAATCTAGCTAAGCATCATACACCACTCGAGTTCCATTGAATTTATACAACTCCACACAACCGCCATGTGATCATTTAATGAGGCCATCACACCTTTCAAATCGTTATCACCAGCAGCAACAACTCCGTCTCAACCAGCATTGGGCTCGCCCAGGGTCTTGACTGCCGACTCTATGGCTATCAAGCGCCCAATAATTTCTTCCAATGAAATTCGCTCTGATGGAAGTGTTGGGTCAGTGAACAAGGTATTGGAGAAGGAATTCAATAGTTGCTTAAGAATCCTTCCCCTGATCTGCTCCTCAAGAATCTTTTCAGCAACCGTTTTAGCAACTGTGGCAGTATCATCAAGGATTACATTTTGCTCAGGAACACTCGCCTCCTTCAAAGTGACTTCACCCACATATTCTTGCATACTCTCAAGATGAAATGAATGATTCATCTCTTCATCCAAACGCCCTTCATGTTCATCAGTTACAATTAGAACAACGGGAGCTACCATCTCCTTCGTCCCCACAGCAAGGCCAAATGATCGGTCATCCTCAATGACAACTAGATCCCTAACATCAACACATATCTTCTTCAGCAGAGAAACAACTATAAGATCCGCCAAGTCCACAAATGCTCGCACCTCTCCAACAACGACCTTACTCGGCCCGATCTCTGCCACATTCAAGGCCTCCATACCAAAAGCAACTCGAGCTCTATTGAAGGCAGCTTTCTTGAAAGCACAAATACCAAGAAGAGAGGAAAGATCCATCCCACCAAATTCTTGCAAGGCTTACAGGTTGGAAGGAAAAACATGCATCTACTGGGCTCAAACCAGTATTTATAGAGAAACTTGATGATGGAACCATTCGGTCTCAAGTGATACATGCACGTCATAATTCAGTGCAGTAAATTCGCATTTAATCATACTTTTTCTCTAATTTATGATTCATTTATCTGACTTGTGACTCATTTATCTGACATTTTCAACATCTAGTGATCAAAGTGTCAAATGAATTGGGAAACTCAATGTACATTCATTATTGCTTATGCAGGTATCTTATAAGTTAAGTTTGGGTCACACAAAAGGAGGATTCCCTCCTCCTTCAAGGCAATCTATTTGATGGACTCACTCAGGAGATGGAAAAGAGCCTATTGATAGAGTTATTTCATCACCTAGACATCTCTCATGAATAGATATCCTCATCATCGATCTCAAAGATCAACAACAAATCATCACTTACCCCCTCTCAACAACAAATCAACAACTTAAGTAGACAAAATAGATGTGAATTGGCCCTCATACATTTTCTCATCATTCATGCATCTCACTTTTGGTGTTGCTACTTGCTAAATCATCGACTTGTGCGATATAGGTGCCCATTCTAGGATTTTTTATATTATCAGCAACGATGCAGTATATCTCTTGAATAGACATCGTTTCGACGATCTCGCACAACGTCACATCTGTAGTCCACCATTTTCACTCATGTTTGCTTGAATCAAACATTGGGAGGTCCCCTCTTGGTAACTTCCATGTCTTACATGCAACAGCGTAGTCCGTTTCACAATTAGATGTCATTTTGGCAATTTTGCACAACGTTGTGCACGTCAACCATCATTTTTGCCTTTGTTCTATTGAGTTGAGCACGAATGGTGCTTCTTTGATAAATTTGATGTCTTCAGTGCATTGGTGTGATCTATTTCACAAATGAAAGAAGTTCCAATGATTGCAACCACAATTTAGGAGCTTTGATACTTGTTCCTCGCAACACTCCACCCATCCTAATCGTATGCCGCACTCACCCAAATCCTCATCCCCAGCACACAGCCCACACACATTAGTCACAAGCGTCCAAGGACATGGTATAAAAATGATGGAAAACATAGAGAAAAATGTACCTCAATCTAGCATTCCTCTGATCTCTTATTATGTGAGCAATAGTCAGAAAAATAGATACTAAATTGATCTTATGCGATGACAAATACTACAATTAATCAAGTGCAATCACTAAGTATGACTTTTAGGGAAAAAAAAACATACGTGCCAAGTAGAGCCTCCATATCCTCCACCTCAGCTTGAGAAAGAAGATCTTTTTCAACAGTAACTTGTGTGTCAATTTGTATCATAACTGATGTGGCCACTCCATCTTCAGTGATAGTCTGCTTAGTAGTTACGGGTGAATTTTCCTATACAAATTCATTATAATCATGATGAGTTGGCAGTTTTAAGCAAGAGATTTTGATAAAAAAAAAGCTCTAAGCATTAAGAAAAAGCTCATAAATATGTGAACATAATAACTAGAAAGATTAAATATTAAATCTGCCAATATAATTACGTTAATCATGCTCATTTTACACATATAGTATCATACAATTATGATATGGCTGATCCCTTCAACTATGAAAAGAAAATATTTGCCCTATAATATTTGAACAAAAGTTTGAGCCTGTTTGTAATTCAGCTATTTGATGAATATTTTCCTTTTCTATTTTTATGAATATTGTAGGTGTGAAAATAGAAAGTTGTTTATTCAACTTAAACTCTTATAAGGAATTGATAGCTACCAATATAAATGGTTCCTTTGAACCATCGAATACTTATTTTGCAAACATTTCCTCAAGTGAACTAGAATCATGCACAGTTTTCTTAACATTTTTCATAATGTTTTGGAGTTTTAGAATTGAAGAAATAAGAAGAGTTGTATGAAATTCATATTTAAAAATAGATATTTTATATTATCAAAAATATATCATTAACTTTATTTTTATATAAATTATTAAAATCCATTATAGAAATTTCTTTTATAAGTTTTTATTCATTCCTTAGCCATGAAGTGAGAGAGAGGGAGAGAAAAAGAGAGAGAAGGAAAAAACCAAATTTTGGAGGTCTTAGAGTTGTTTGTGATTGGCAAGCTAATTGGAAATATGGCCAGCATAAGATAGATGTTACCGCCCTCCCTCTATATTCGTTGGTCTTAATTCTTGTATGATTTTTCATATTTTATTTGGATTGATTTAAAAAATTTTAGATATCATAATATTTTGATCTTTTACTACATAATTTTTTATATGTTAATACCATAATTATTCTGTACATATTTTTATAATCAAATTATGTTTTGATTGTATCTTTTATTTTGTGCAGTATTTTGAGTATTTTAACGAACATATAAATATTTATAGAAACTATTACCGTACCTTGAGAAAATAAAATTAATTAATTAAATATTATATGTGGTCATATTTTATGATTCATGAATGTAAACCAGAGTATACTGGCTGATCTTTCAAGTTCGGTTACTTTTATTTTACTTACAAAGTCTTATGCACTGATGTGAAATGATATAAAATACCTGTATTTAGTACAATTGTTCTTTATTCCAAATCTGTGTACAGTGAAATGTTAGTGCAAGGAAATGCCGGTATACTAAAAGATTGGCCATGGGATGCATGTGTACTTGTAAGGATGAAGTAAGGTCGAAGTTATTTTATTTTAAAAAATAAAGATGTTATAAGAAGTTGCTGAAAAGAAATAGAGATCTGAATGAAGTAATCATCCAGGGGAATTACAGCCAACCATATTATATAACAATACTAGAAGTCGAGGAAACAAAGAAATAACAACAAAGTGTAGAAAATAGCAACTGTTAAAAACAATCTAACCAGCAAGAAATAACTAAATAGAAGAAATTTTTATACTTGTAAGGAGTTATAAGTATATAAATAATATATGTACTTACAGGAAGAAATATGAGTATGAATAAAATAAACACGCTATGCATAGCGAGGGTTAAAGGCTTAAATGAATATGGAAATGAAGAGAGGAAATTCATACACTTGTAACGAGTTATAAGTATATAAATAATATATGTACTTACTGGAAGAAATATGAGTATGAATAAAATAATTATACTATGCATAGCGAGGGTTAAAGGCTTGAATGAACATGAAAATGAAGACATGAATACATATATAAAGAGGGCATAAAGGCCTAGCTATGTATATCTGAAATTATTGGGGATTAAGAGTCTGAAGGAAAATTGATGTGACATCTTTAAAAAGCTATTTCTATTTATAATTTTACTGTAATATAACGATTGTGCAATAATATAATATTTATATTATGATTTATGATGTATAGTGTTAACATTGGTTTTTGTACCAACACATTGTATTTCATAGAGCATAACATCTGCCATGTTAATACACTATATTTAACATAGCAAGTCTATGATTAGCATTGTAAAACTCTGTTTAAATATAATGTTTCATTTTTCCTGATATTATGATAGATTGGCATACATATAGTTCCTTTCATATATTGAATAGTGTTGTAAATTTTGTGTACCCTATTAGGCTATTAATACTCACTCATATTTCGTGTATATGTGTTTATTTTGAGAAAGGAAAAAGAGAGACTAACTTGATTAGTGATTGTAGATTCCTGACTATAGGTATGCCTCTAAGGTATACTATAGTTGTATTTTTTTATAATCATGGGTGGTATTATATTTTGATAACTAAAGAGATATATAACATGATTGTGATATATACATACACCCACTAATGTAAGACTTTATGATATGAACTAAAAATGAGAATAATGATTTAAGTTTTTTACTATATTTCAAATGATGTTAAAAAATAAAATAAAATATTATTCTAAGATTAGATGATGATATTTAAAAGTAAAAATATTTTTCAGAGTAATATTCAATATCCAAAATTTGAGTTATTCATGAAGAGTTAATGTTATATGAAATTTTTTTCAAAAGTAGCCAATGATTAGTGATTGTAGATTCTTGATTCTAGGTATGCCTCTTTGAAATACTATAGTTGTA
>JAJBZI010146915.1:0-11343 GCA_021234465.1 Dendrobium hybrid cultivar
TGAAGCTTACCAATGTAAAACTGATCCTATGGATCATGTGGCTACTTTCTAGTTCATGACCTCCCTCCTTGATATTGACGACACCCTTTAGTGTTGTTTCTTCTTCATCACTTTGAAGGATTCAATGCTAAGTTGGTTCACTCGCCTACCCAGCAGGGTGATCAGCTCCTTCGAATTCAAGCGAATATTCATATTATGATTCCATAAAGAAATGCTTGATGTTAAAGACCTTGAGCTGGCAGTTGCTCAAGCAACCTTAACTCAGGGGCTAAGATAAGGTCCCTTTCAGTACATATTGGGCCTGCAACAACCGAACACTCTGGCAGAACTATTGGAACTTACCAACAGCTATGTCAATGCCGAGGAATACAACTGAGTGGTTGAACTCGCCATAAGCGCTTTGTGCCATGATCTCTCTGCAAGAAGAAATCTTCCTTCGAGAAGGTCAAGGAAAGAATACGACCATAGGGAGGAGGAACTAAGGACCAAGCCCCTGGCGCGATGGAAGGCACCCTAATCCCTAAGACGCACCTCAACGTCGAACATTTCTTAGAGCTAGAACATCACTTTTACCAAGAGTTAAAGAAGTACGTTGAGAGGTTGCTCACGGACCTTCAGAATATCTGACCTATACTCCGCGAAGGATATCCATGGCCAACTCGTCGGGGCCATCCTAAGTAAGTAATTCTTCAGGTGTTTGCTGCCTATGAAGATCAGCAGCACTCGGAATATGTCTTGATACTGTGCATTCTATAAAGATCATGGGCACGACATCGAAGAGTGCCAACACCTGTGAAACCTAATCGGAGAACTAATTAAAAAAGGAAAGTGCAAGGAATTTATGTTCGTTAATCCAAAGTGACGACTAGGAAAGGCTTCACTTGAAGAAGCTACCAACGAGCCAAGATCTGCTCTATCTATTCATGTCGCAGGGGTAGTTCCTGCCATCGCGGGAGGCGACACCCCTACACCTTCGAAGAAGCCGCGAATCGTTGAAGTCAACACTGCCTCATATCTCCAATCCAACGATAGTACATCAGTTACATTCAACAGTAGAGATAAGTCAACAGGGGAAACCCCCAACGAAGCCATTATTGTTACTGCCCTAATCGCTAACTGTTATATCAACAATATCCTGATAAATACAGGGAGTTTAGTAAACATAATCTTCAAAGCCGTCGTTAACAAGATGGGCCTACTCGCTTCCTAACTTATCCGGACTGCGGGACCCCTCTATGGATTCTTAAGGGAAGGCAGCGAGACCGAAGGCATAATCACCCTACTAGTTATGTGGGGTGAGAAAGATCGCCAATACACTGCTAAGATAGATTTCGTTGTAGTCGATGCTCTAGCCACTTACAACACCATATTCGACAGACCTTTGTTGAGCACTTGCGAGCCCTTGGTATCGATATATAACATCATCGTCAAGTTTATGGCTGAAGGAAATGAGATCACCATAAGAAACAACCTAACTTAGTCTCGCACTTGCTATCTACGGGTAGTAGGTCTGGTCGACGCTTTCGAAGAAATTCTGTAACTAGATATAGAATGAGGCTCGAGTCTTGAAGCAATTGAAGCTATCAAAGAAGTACGTGCAACAGAAAATCAATCAAGAAGATCCTTTAGGATCAGCACTTCTTTCAGCAGAAAATATCGAACGAGCTAATTCAAACTCTCCATGACAACCTCGAAGTATTCGTATGAACATCGACATAAATGTGGGGCATTAATAAAGAAGTTGTGTGCCACCAACTAAACATCCAAAAGGGCGCTCACCCCATCAAACAAAAGATTAGGAAAATCGTTGCCTTACTTGTTGGACCCATCCAAGAGGAAGTAGGAAAACTACTTGCCGCTCATATCATCAGGAAAGTCCAGTATCCAGATTGAATCTCCAATGTGGTGTTGGTTCAAAAATCAACAGGTAAGTGGAGGTGCATGGATTTTATTAATCTGAACTCGGCATGTCCCAAGGACGGATATCCGCTCCCAAGGATCATTGCCTTAGTCAACTCCGTCGTGGGTTATCCCGTCATGAGTTTCTTAAACGCCTTCTCAGGCTATCACCAGGTTAAGATGCATTCCAAAGATTGTGAGAAGACTGCATTCTTCACCAAAGAAGATCTATATTGCTACAAAGTCATGTTCTTTGGACTCAAAAGTGCCGGGGCAACCTATTAGAGAATGGTGGATAAAGACTTCAAAGAACAAAGGGAAAGAAACATCGATGTTTATGTAGACAACCTCCTTGTCAAAAGCAAGTCACCTGATTAGCACATCAAAGACCTGTGAGAGACTTTCTCACTCTTAAGAAGCACAATATACAACTAAACCCTCTGAAGTGTACCTTCGGAGTGGGTACATGAAAATTCCTAGGATTTCTCCTCATGTTGGACAGACTCAAAGTTAATCCCAACAAAGTGCAGGTCATACTCGATATGAAGACGCTAAGAATCGCCTAAGAAATCTAGCGACTTACTGGCTAGATCACATGGTTCAACATATTCATCTCTCGATTAGACGAAAGATGCGCCCCCTTCTTCAACACTTTCAAGAGTGCAAAAAAATTCTCTTGGTGAGGCGATTGCGAAGATGCCTTTTAACAACTTAAAAATCTTCTTACTTTACCATTGATCCTCCAGAGCTTTTCCGGTCAAGAGAAAACCTACTACTATATCTTGGAGTTGGCGAATATGCTGTTAGTTCTATACTCATTTGAGAAGAAAGAAAAAAGCAATGACCAGTCTATTGCATCAGCCATATGTTATGAGGCGCATAACAAATATATCCGATCATGAAAAAGCTCACATGGTCACTCGTCAACTTAGGAAGAAAGCTAAGATCCTACTTCCAAAGCCATCCCATTCAAGTGGTGACTGACCACCCTCTTAAAGCTGTTATCGTCAAGTCTAATCATTCGGGTAGATTACTTAAATGGTTGGTCGAACTCAGTGAGTTTACAATCGAGTATACACTGAGGACAACCATAATGCGCAATCACTCGTTGACTTTCTCATCGACTGCACCCACCAAGGCATGAATCCAGAAGCAATCTTGCCTTGTTGAACGCTATACTTGGATGGCGCATCAGGTGAGTAGGGAGTTGATGTAGTTATTATCCTAAAAAGTCTTACAGGATAACCATCACGCAAGTTGTTAAATTCAAATTCCTAGTTATCAATAACCAAGCTAAGTACGAAGCCTTGCTCGCGGAAATACAATTCACTTCTGAGTTAGGCATCACTCGCCTTGTAGTCTACTCAAGCTCATAGTGAACCAGATCAACGTTGAATACGAAGTTAGAGACAACTTTCTAAATATCTACTCAAAGTCCATGCCAAATTAGTAAATTGGAGAATTTTGAAATCAATGAAATCCTGAGGGATCGAAATCAACTTGTCGACTCCTTTCTAAGCAAGGGAGCATTGGCGAATAACAAGCTATATGGGCCTTCCTGCCCAACATCATAGGAGTAGCGCAAGCAGAAGCCAGCTCCCCAGCTCCATACTACATGAGTTCGATGGATCCCTATGTCAACTATCTCAGAAGTGGATCAATTGATCCCGAAGTCAGTAATCCACGACGATTCAAGGCCAAGGCAACCAACTACTTGTTGATAGGTGACCACTTTTTTAGTAGCCATTTTGGCGAACGTACTCTCGCCCACAAAATCCTTAGGCATGGATACTTCTAGCCTACTCTAAGAAAAGATGCTGAAGAATTCTTCAAACGATACATAAGATGTCAGAAGTTTACTCCAATGTAGTTGTAATCTTCTCACAAACTACAGTCAATAACAAGTCTTTAGCCATTCGTCATGTGGGGAATGGATTTGTTAGGTCCGTTCCCGCCATCAATGGGACAAAGACGTTTCATCCTAGTTATGATCACAAAGTGGATCGAAGCCAAGGCACTTGCTTGCATCACTTTTGTCGTGATCCAAAATTTCATCTGGATAGGCATCATCTGTCGACATGGAGTTCCTTTCACCATCATTACAGCTAACAGACCATAATTCTCTAACAAAAGTCTCAAGGAATTCTGTGAAGTCCAAGCATTCATCTTAAGTTCTTGTCTGTTCATCATCCTTGAACTAATGGACAAGTCAAAGACACCAATAAGCTCATACTCAACCTCTTGAAGAAAAAGATCGAAGGCGCCAAAGAGAAGTGGGCCAAACTACTTCTTTCAATGTTATGTGTTTTCAAAACGACTCCATCAACTACCACAGGTCACACACCCTTCTCACTCTTGTATGGTACAGAGGCTACTCTACTAATAAAGCTTGAATTGTCAAGTTAAAGGGTACTGGCTGCAACCCATCTTATGACTCGGTGAATGGGAGACATTCAATCAGGAAGGCCTGTAGACTGCTGTCGACCTACTAGAAGAACTCCAGACTAAAGCAGCCCATCGACAAGAGGAAATCAAGCGAAGAACCGCCAAGTATTATAATCTCCACATCAAAAGAAAACTTTCTGACTAGGACACCTAGTCCTAAAGAAAGCAGACACAACCACTCTTTACACCACACTCAAAAAACTAGTATGTACTTGGGAATGTTCCTATATCATCAAAAAATAAGCTAGTCCAAGAGCCTATTAACTACAGACTCACAATGAAACTAAAATATATGCAAGACTTGAAGTACTGACGACCTCAAGTTATTTTACCCATAAGGAACGTATTTGTCTACATACATATATTATTCCTAAATGAAAGTCATTTCTCTATTCAAAATGAAAATATTTCACACTGAAACACAACACAATCAAGGGCACCTGCTTGAATAAAACTTTCTTATAAAATGCTCGAGGAACTCAGCATGTCGAGTTTGAACCCTCGATCCTTGCCATGAGAACTCCTTAGGAAGTTCTCTGTAGGTGAAAACTGTCCTAACCCAGTTGCCCAATCTCACGATAACCAACTGATTGCCTGAGCAATGCGATATCATCCATTCCCTCTCTAGGTTCGAGCTGAAAGAAATGATTGGAATACTCCCTGAGATGAGCTGAGGCCCCTAGGCATTCAAGATCTGCTTGAGCAGCAGAGCCCCCAAAGTGAAGAAAAGTTGTCTTTCTAGCATTATCCTCTCTTCATCTTCGTCGAGCGACTGGTGATAGATCACATCTTCAAATACTATAGAAGAATACCCCTAATTGAGTTTGCCCCTTATTTCGAGCTCAAAAAATTTTAGTTTCTTGACTATGGAAACAATCAAATTCGACCCTTATTCCGAACTCATCGAATATTAGTCTCTTGACTATCAAAATAATCAAGTTCACCCCTTTATTCTGAGCTCACCGAATTTTAGTCTCTTGACTATTGAAACAAACGAATTTGCCCCTTATTTTGAGCTTACCAAATTTTAGTCTCTTAACTATTTAAATAATTGAGTTCGCCTCTTATTCCAAACTCATCGAATTTTAGTCTCTTAACTACTGAAACAATCAAGTTTGCTCCTCATTCTGAATTCACCAAAATTTAGTGTTTTGACTACTCAAATAATCAAATTCACCTCTCATTCCGAACTCATCGAATTCTAGTCCTTTAACTTTGGGACTACTAAACTCATCTTTCACGCAAACTTATGAAACGGTTGTCCTCTCGATCTCGTGATAACTAGCTGATTGCTCGAACAGTGCGAGATCGTCCAATCCCTCTTTGGGTTCGAGCTAAAAAAAAAATTGGACTACTCCCTTAGCGAGCCGAGGCCCCCAGGCACGTAAGACCTGCACAAGCGTCAGGGCCCCTAGCGTGAAGGAAAGTCATATTTCTAACAAGAACCTCTCTTTATCTTCTATCGAGCAGCTATCGTAAATCACAATTTGAATCTCGAAAATAATTCCAGACAAGTTCATCTACTCTTGGCAAACATTTAAGCACGGATCCTCTCTTTATTTGCAAGCCATTCTACGCTTGGGGAACTATGGCATAGGAAGGATCAGATCGCTTAAACATATATAAACATATTTGTTTCTCTTACAAAAATAAGGACTCACCTTTAACGAGGCCCACAAAGAATCAAATTCCTCATCAACGCGCCTGTGAGAACAGGGGTTAGCGAAACTAATCACTAAAGGGTCTTGCAACAAACTCGCTATCGAACCATAGGGCCAAGCATGATCACCCGAGTAGTGAGAGACCGTCAAATCACCCTTCGGGTCTGAGTTGAAAGAAAAGATTGGACTACTCCCAGAGGTGAGCCGAGACCCCCAGGGACTCAAGGCTTGCGCGTGCGCCAAAGGCCCCCAGTGTAAAAGAAAGTCATCTTTTTAACGAGTTCCATTCCTCTAATTCTGGTCAATCACACAGAGCTATAACAGTTTCATCAAATTTGTTCTTGCTCTTAGAACAAGTCATGAAAATGGCTAGCATGCGCAAAAAACATGGGCTTTTTACAAATAAAATTCTTGCAGAAGAAATTTTGAGAAAGAAACAGATGTGCCAAAAAGTGATATTTGTTTCATGCCTGCAAGGTATTATAAATAACTTCCATTACATCAAATTTGTTCTTGCTCTTAGAACAAGTCATGAAAGTGGCCAGCAAACGCCAAAAATGGGGCTTTTTACAAATAACGTTCTTGCAGAAGAAAAAACTGAGAAAGAAACAGATGTACCAAAAAGTGATATTTGTTTCATGCCTCCAAGGTATTATAAATAACTTCCATTACATATCTCATCACCAATGCTAAAAAATATCTGCACGAACAATTCCAATTGATTTTCCATTACAATACATGGTTACCAAGCAACAATCCCAACAAGTATAATGAAATGGGCAAGGGATATTCACCACCATTTCATTATAATTCATGAGAACTCCACTGTTCCACTAGAAAGTAAGCGTTTGGATACTCTCATAATCGAGAGCACCCAAACTCTATCAGGAAAGCCCGATAAGACCACTCTTGCCATGTTCGCCCAAGGATAGGATTCAACCTCCTCCATCTTCTCGACAATAGGATTGGTTAGGAGTGTATCTCAAAAACTACCAATCCTGGATGCAATGAGGTAAATGAAAATATGGAAGCAGTGTGATGCCTTATTGCTTCTATACTTATTCCATCCTTTTCCCTTTCTCATCTCAGAAGACCCTTTCTCGTCTCAGAAGATACAAGATATTGAGTTTCCCCCATAAAAAAATACATTTACATCTAAGGACTAACATTAGGAAGGAATGCATATCTCCTTTATGTTCTTCTTCACCCCCAATATCACAGGAGGAGAACCATTGATTTGATGGCGACTCGCTGTCATGCCAGCCATCGGAAAATAAGCTCGCCAACGACTCTGCATAACCAATAACAACCTCATTCGCAAACAGGATAAAACCTCCAAAGGCTCCAAGGTATGGTTAATACACAACGACTAATCAACATCGCCGCCCAGGTACGCAAAAGCAAAAAAAGGGGAGAAAAGGAAAATAAAACAAAATCCACACATACATATACCAAAATAAAGAATTTTTCTTTTCATTTATATCAAAATTGTTGTTACAAAAGGCTGTGCAACCTTCTTATTAGTCACACTCGTGTCATTGCTTCTTTCCTCACTTTCAATTTTAGAAAATTCTCTAAAAAAGCAGGAAGGATTGCTAAACCTTGAATTGAGCTCTTTTCGACACTAATTTCTTGATACAATCAGTGACTCCATCAAGTTAACTATCACCCAGCGAATTCTCGAACTCTTCACTGCTAACGTCACAAGGCACTTCGTTCAATTTTGCAGTCGAATCGACAACTGTTACCTCAGCCAGTTCTTTGGCCTTGACAACCTCAGTGTAATTGGCAACAACCATCTCTGTCCGATCATTGGCCTTCAAGTTCGACGCAACTTCGGCTTTGACCAACTCCATCTCAAATTTGTGTCATTCCTATGTCTGGGCCATCTCGCACTATGCTGATTCGCCCTGGTCACCGTCTCGCGGTGGATCTTCTTCTCTTCAGAGAGGGTGAACTCAGATGCTACTTCGCCACTTTTAATTGCCTTAGCGTGGCGTCAAGTGCCAAGAAGAGTTGGCTCATATGTAACACTTTCTACCACGCATTTGCCAGTGAGTGCATGGATGAACAGGCTAGGTTGCACAGATCTAGTTATGAATGATGTGACCATTATAAAAAAACTAGGTCGATTCAAGTTCAACACCGTGATTCCCACCAACTGAGTCTTCCTTCTCACTGGACTTTGGAAGCTCCTCAGATTGTGATAACCCTTGAAACCTCTAGGGGCCTCATCGCCCTCAACCGGTTCTTTCCCAAGAACCATAACAGTAGTCTTGTCCGAGTCAGCAACCAGCGCCTCCCTTTGGAGGGATCTGCAACCTCTTTTTCCTTCAAAAGTAGGGTAGGATCACTCTGCCCCTCAGGCGATCGTGGCCTCTTGGTCATCGGTACTTTAGAACTCGGGCTTATTTCCATTGTCGCTGTTTCTTTGAATGGACATCTTGACGAGTCTGCTGTGGCTAGAGAAGGTATCTTTCTTGGCCTCATAGCCCCCACCGCTACATCTGCTAACGGTGCCATGTTCATTAGAAACGTGCAGCCCGTGTCATTCACTGAAAAAAAAGACAATGTAAGAATTAAAATCCAACAGATACATCATTACACCATAGCAAAACGAGTCGTTCACCATAGAAAGTCCTAAATACATTCTGATAAGTCACATGGTGCTTAGCCAACAACGATTTGTTCTTCACTAATGATAAATACCGCCCTCTCCACCGCGAAGAGCTTTGGAAGTGCCAACGCCTTCTTTTGCAATGGGTTCGAAGTAGTCGACACTCTCCACCGTAGAAGTCTCATAATCACGACAAATTTCACTTTCCAGTCCCGCACTTTGTTCACTAAACCAATTGTCCTGCTCACGTTATACGAAAATTGGATAAAATATTCTTGAGATGCCTTCTCCATGGAGATGTGCCTAAACAGGTTCAACGACCACTGCAAGCTGCATTCCCGTAACCAAGTAAAAAATATCATTACAACGATAAAGTTGGGCAGCAACTGCCCCGTAGAAAATTAAATCTTCTTCCATCTCTACGCACAAGGAAAACCTCAGCCCCAGTGCCTAATGGTCAACTGGAACGACCAATTCCCCATCCAATGACTAGTTGATTCGCTCATCCTTTGTCATCGCCCTAATAGAAAAATCTTTGTGGGAGATGCAGTAGACCCTAAAAACATAATCGACATACTCGCCGATCAGGCGGGTCCTATGCAGATTCTTACGAAAGAATTTGTTTGCATTTTTGCATAATCCAGACATTCTTGCTTTAGGGTTCTGAATCGAGAAAGATCGTAAAGACAAAATAAAGATCCACTTTTAGGGTCCTACAACTTTCATTTATAGTAGAAAACTCAACGCACAGGATTCTAAGAGACCTTAAATCAAAATTAATGCAGGAAGATCTCATCTTTCCCTCTCATTATTACGGGATCTGAATGGCCACAACACACTCGTTCCTACCCGCCACTCTCAATATTCGTGGCACAACTACCTTTTCATTTTATTCGACACATAGCAGTGTTCAAATTTTTTATAAATCAAAACATTTATTTATACATGGACCGACACGTCCAAGCTCACAAACAAATACAACATGAAAAAGAAAAAATAAATCAGCCAACACGACGATCACACCGGGCATGCTCCAGTACAGGATCCTTCTCCATACTCGAAACCAGTCCATGTGTTCGATCAAGATACTCCATGATGTCCTGAGCACCCTTGTAAAAATCTTTTACTTAATCTGGCTAACCAATGCTAACAAAATTGGCCTCCATCGAGTTCATGAGGCTTCGCATGGTCGCCATATGTTCTTTCACAAAGGCGATCTCCTCCCTCGTATCAACAACAACTGCAGTAATGTCCGCTTTTCAACAGTATCGAGCTCACCTATGCCCTTTCTCTTAATCGACGACTCCAGAGTCATCAGCCTCCTTAGAATTTTGTCTGACGAAATCTGCCAAGGGGAAAGACGGGATCAGTAAACATAGTGTACGAGAAAGAGGCCAACGGTTGCTCAAGCATCTCAGCTCACTCCCTAAGTCACCTTTTTGGCAGTCCTCTCAGCAGCAACAACAATCCTATCAAATAATATCTTCTACTCTAGCCTACTCGCCTCCTGCTAAGGAACTTCACTCATGCCCCCTTATGTGATCCTAGAAAGAAAAGGACAATACCCTTGCCCTCCGAACCATCAAACCCTCCAGCATGCCTACCGCCACGAGGATAATAGGAGCAATTGCCTCCTCTGTCCTAACAACATGACTAAATGATCACTCATCTTCAATGATATTCGGCTCCCTGTCATCAACTCGACTTCACTTCAAAAGAGAACCAGCAGTCAGATTAGTCAAGTCCATGGATATACGTCCTTCTCTAAAGACAGGCCTACTTGGCGAGGCCCCCACTGTATTTGTAGCTTCTATCCCTGAGAATGCCTACGTTTTCTTATAGGCAACTCTTTCGGTAGCCCGACCTAAGGAAGGATCCATCCCTCCGAAACTAAGGGTTACAGTTGGAAAGAAATGGCATATTTGCATCTGACCTAAAGCCAGTATTTATAGAGAAACCAAGCTACAAGGTCGCCAGGCCTCTGAGGAAGCATATACCTCATAAGTAGTAAAGAATTCATGATAGTAAATTTGCATTTATTCATGCTCTTTTTTCTGGTTTTTAATTTATCTGACCTTTTCAACACCTGATGTTTAAAGGGTCGCATAAATCAGGGAACTAAATATACACCCATGAATACTTGTGCAGGTACCCATTTGTAGGTGTTTTGCAAGTTACATTTGGGTCGGGCGATAGAAGGATGCCCTCCACTCTTAGAATAGCACGTTCGAGGGACTTGCACGGGAACTGGAAGGAGCTTTACACTGAAGCATGGCGAACAAAGATCAGTCATATCCTCCAGGCAGTCGTCTCCCCCCAGGGGAAGGCAGCCTCAAAAGTTTTTCTTTCAGTCAGACAAACCTTTATCCATCTAAGCTAGAGTCAAGACTTTCACGCTCGATACGACAAGGAGCTACCGATATGGATTATCTCTCTCAAAGATTTTCCTCTCACCTACACCTGAAGATCGCACTCAGATGCTACTCACCCTTCTACTTCAACAGGGTGATTCAGATTGCTCTGCCATCTCTGATTGACAGCAGTTGGACAGTACTTGCCCTCTTCCATCTGGGTAGGGCGACTACTTATTATTATCCGATCCTATCTAACACGCCTTCTGCAATTGTCAACCAGCTCGGCACCAGACGAGTTATTACTATATATTGATGAGACACCTACATATCAGGACATAACTCCTACATTCTTCTGAACCCTATAAAA
>JAJBZI010146916.1:0-13300 GCA_021234465.1 Dendrobium hybrid cultivar
ATAATCTTCCTAGCTTCTACCGAGATCCAAACACAGAGCCTCAACATATCCTCTAAAATTTGAAAAACCCTTTTTGGTTATCCTTCCATCTAGGGGTTAAAGGGTGTAGTAAAATTAACTTCATCCCTAAACCCTCTTGAATATATTTCCACAACTTTGAGGCAATTTCCATATGATTAGAAATAATTATTTTAAAAATCTTGTGTAGCCTAACAATCTCTTTAACATTGAATTTGGCCATCTTGTAAATAGAATTAGTCTACTTCATTGGCAAAAAATTAGCAGACTTCATCAACTATTCTACAACCACCCATAACATATTACGACCTTATCAAGATCTAGGAAAATCCATCTTGATCTCTCCCATTTCCAATTTGGAATAGGTAAATATAGTAACAGTCCAATGGGTCTGAACTTTCATCATCTGACATACTTTAGACCTAAAAATAAACTCTGCCACTTCCCCCCTTCAATCCTAGACACCCAAATATGAAATTCATGTCACGATAGATCTTGTTATCATCTGAATGAATAGTATCCCCAAAATAGTGAGCTTTAAGTGAAATCTCCCTCCTCATATCACCAGTACCTAGGACCAATGATCTGCTACCACAAAAAATCACACCTTCCTCATCTACCCACAATTCTACTCTCTTTTTAAATTGAATTTGATCTATAACCTCACATATTTTTCATTTGCCTTCTGAGCTTCTTTAATCCTATCCTACAATGAGGTTTAAACTAAAATGTGAGAAATAATTCTAACAGGCACATTAGATGGGATACAACATTTTATCTCTATCTTCTATATTTCCTTAATGCCTACTCAGGGGTAATTAGACTGGCTTCTACACCTATGGACTTGCAAGTCAGAGCATTAGCAACTACATTCACTCTTCCTAGCTAATCAAATATATCCAAATCATAATCCTCAATCAAACCTAACTAGCTTCATTGCCTCAGATTTAACTCTTTCTGGGTGAAAATATATTTTAAACTCAGGTGGTCAGTAAGGATCTAACACTTGACACCATATAGATAATGCCACTAGATTTTTAAAGTAAAATAATCACTGCCAAATCCAAATCATGTATCAGGTAGTTCTTCTCATGTGTCTTTAGTCATCAGGATGCATAAGCTACTGCTCTTCCATTATATTATAACACACATCCTAAACCATTTAAAGAAGCATCATTGTATACTTGAAATCTTTTAGTACCCAATGGAATAACCAACATAGGAGCAGACACCAGAAACTTCTTCAAGTTTTGAAAACTCTTTTCATGCTCTGGTATCCAATCAAATGGTATGGCCTTCTAATTTAATCGCATTAGACAGATAGCAATATGAAAAAATACTTTTATGAACTTCTTGTAATAACCCATGATACTTAAAAAATTATAAACTTTAGTCATAGATGATGGCCATGAACAATCTACTATAGCTTGTACTTTTTGGAGCTCCATAGTAATCCCATCCTTGCTCACTACATGCCCTAAAAATTTCATAAAAGTCAACTAAAACTTGCACATTAAAAATTTAGCACATAATTTCTACTGACACAAAATCTCCAAAGTCAATCTTAGATGAATAACATACTCCTCCTCATATTTTGATTAAACTATTTTATAGTCAATTAATATAATAATAAATTAATCCAAGTATTCCTTGAGCACTATATGCATCAGATCCATAAAATTTGGCAGAGCATTTGTTACACCAAACAACATCACTAGAAACTAATACTTTGCATACCTGATATTGAAAGTAGTCTTTGTTAAATCTTTTGCCTTCACCCTCAAATTGTGATAACCTAATATTTAATAATTTTAGAGAATATAATTGCTCCCTCTAGCTAACTAAATAGATCATTTATCTAGGGTAGTGGATACTTATTCTTAATTATCATTTTATTTAGCTCCTGGTAACTTATATACATTAGATATGCACTGACATTAAGGATTGACTCCCACTATGCTCCTCCTATGGATCCACCCTATGATCTCCCTCCAAATCTGCCCCCACTACGGATCGTGAGGCCTTAATGATGGCTCAAAAAAAGGGCTGGAAATCTCTAACTCTAAATGTTCCTAGCTTTAGTCCAGCCTTTTGGCACTCTCTATAGACATTATTCCACTTTGTAACCTAATTAACACACTTAAAGCATTGAATCATATAAAAGATATTTTCCTCCATGTCTCCTCCTATAGAAACTACAAACATGTGCACTATTGGCAGATATGGATCCTCTGATGCAGTCAGATGTTGCTAGTCCTCCCCTCCTGGAATAACTAGTTTCTACTTTAAATCTCTTCCCACTAAACTTGCTCCTAGAAGACTCACTCTAAACCTCTTTCTGTTAGCATCCCATTACTATTAGGTGGACACCAAATCATTCTCCACCATCCTAGCTCTCTCCATGAGCTTAAATAAAATATTGATGTGAAATGGAACTAAAGGATGCCTTAAACCATCTCTCAAGCCTCACAAAAATTGATAACACTTCTATTTAGGGGTGTTAACTAATTGGGGAGCAAACCTGGCAAGAGCAATGAACTCTACCACATATTACATAACTAGCTTCTCCCTAGCACTAGCCTTAAAAAGTCCTTCCACATCTACTTACTGGCAAATGTTGGCAAAAATTATCTTTTAAAAATCTCCATAAACTCCTCTAAATTGATATATGCATTTAACCTTCCCTAGAACCTCTCCCTCTACTAGCCTATCCACTAGTGCTCTGCTTCTCTATCTAATTGAAACCCTACCAATAGACTCTTCTTCCCTCAAGGCACTACATATTATTGAAGGATTTCTCTAGTCTCATTAATCAATCTTTTGTTACCTGAGGCTCAGCAGTACCCTAAAAATGGAGTGGCTTCAATTTTAAAAATAACTACATATGATTATCAATCTTATCTCTATTTACTTCATCCATCCAACCTTGAGCCCCAACCCTCAGCCGGGCTACCAACCCAGCAAACTACATCATTGAATTAGATGTTATCACCCCTACTATGCTCTGACCTATCATAGAATAACTAAAACTCTATCCATTAGCTAGCTCTTGCTCTTGATGATCCACAATGTAATAACACTATCTAAATAAAATATATTCATATTTGGTATTCAATATAGACCTTTTTATATCATATAGGTCATACTTGTTAACCATCAGTTGGTGATAACCATACCTCAAATAAATTTTAGAAAATACTGAATCACCCACAAATTTATTAAATAGGTTATCAATCCTAGGTAGGGATATTTATTTTCAATTATAATCTTCTTCGAATCTATATAGTCTACACTTATCCTTGTTGTCTCCTCCTTCTTCTTTACAAATAAAATAAGTGTACTTGATAGAGATACACTCGAAATCACAAATCCACTATCAATTAGTTCCTGTTGTAGCACTTTCAACACTTGTTATTCTTTCAGTGCCATCTTATTAAAATTCTTAACTTAGAGTCATACCAAGAAAAGCCTCAATACAAAATTCTACTTCCTAATAGGTAACTGGCTCACCAACTATTCAAGAAATACATCAAAAAATTCATTCACCATAAGAAACTTTTTAAGACATCCAAGAATCATTTTCTTATCTTTCATAAAGCCTATAAATAACATATTATCCTTCCTTCTTAACATATCTAATTGAAGAGCAGATATCAAATAGGACAACTATCTTGTGAATCCTTGAAAATCATAACTCTCATTTCTTAGAAATAAAGTCATCCCCTTTTTCAAACAATCAATTTGAGCCACATACCAACTCAACCAATCCATACCTAAAATTACATCAAATTTAAATTGAGGCATGTTCAAACCATATTTTCATTTCCTATTAAAAATCTTTATTTCACACAATCAAATATGACTAAACACCATAAAATCACCAATAGATAGAATGATAGATATAGTAGAGTACAATAATATACATACGATAAATGAATAATTCTCAAAAATAAAGGAGTGGCTAGCACCTAATTCAAACTGTATCCAACATGGAAAAGTAGAAACATAAGAAATACCTATGGAGACATCATGTGCATCCCTAGCCATGTGCCAAGTCAAACTAAACAGTCTAGCTTATACCATTGCCAAAATAAGAAAGGCACCAAACTCTCTATGGCCTCTAGAAATATATCTCCAGTAGAAGGACTACTACCTTTGCTAGAGGATTCGTTAGTAAATACATCGCACTTGGTCTCCCTAATCACCTAGAGATCTCACCTCTCATATCTCTCATATCAAAAAGTCTTTCAGATCTATCCTACGAATAACCCAGAAATCTATGCCCAATATGGCTACATTAAAATACTATTTATGCATTATATAACACTAACCTAGTTTTCTCATCTTAGAGTGCCAATCCTAGACTTTATACATACTCATAAATGGCATGACATGTCAGGCATCAACAAAGGGCTTAAGGCTTATTATGGTAGGATCTTTAAGCCACATGTTTATGTCCAGTATTTCCTACTATAATCATAAATAATGTGTATCATATATTTATTGGTAACTTACCCTGTGAGCAAGTCGTTTGAAAGCTTAAAATGCTATGCACCACTACAAACACTAATTCAGGTAATGTGTAACGTGCCATAATAAGAAATATGTATAAAAGAAAATGTTAATGATCACAAAGTAAGATTTCTAGTGCACACATCCCAATTCATTTATAGTTAATATAAACTTGAATTATGATTGTTTTTGGGTATTTGTAAATAATAAACAAGTATCTTATAACATTTAAATCTCGGAAGTCATCAATCATGTTAGCATAAATAAGTTTACATGAATTTAAAAAAAAAAATTACCCTTTTAAAAAAATAGTGAGTTCCCTAAATGCTTAAGCAGGGCGAGCATGTTGAATGATTGTGTCTACTTCAATTTTAGGGGAATACGAGTTCCCTAAGTATTATTCATTTTCTACTGGTGATTTCCCCAGGCATAATTTTTGTTAGTTATGGATTCTAAGTTATTAACTCACCTATATTAGAACGTGCACATATAGGAATTACTAAAATAAATTAAATGAGTAGAATGCTTTATTTTATTATTAAAATTTAAAATATAAAAATACAGAAAGAGGGATGACTCCCTTATGGGTAGAATATTACAAGTCATCTGTGCTCCATATTCTGCTTTTTTCCTTAATGTATTTACAACTAATAGGCTCCAAGGCCAACTTTCCTCTTCATGATGTAAGTACCCTCTGATGTTTATCCCAACTTTCCAAGGACTAATTAGATAGTATTAACATCATCTTTCTTTAGATCTAGGTTGCTTCAGTAGAATACCTTCTCCTTAATATAACAATTTTAGTATTTGGCCATCTTTCTCTTCAATTGTTCATATTTAAAGGAAGTTTGTGCTTTGAGTTCTTCTACGAGATCAATGACTATCTCTAATCCTTCCAAATTTGTTCCCTCCTAATCATCAAGCTCATCTTGTCCATAATTGGCAATGGTCACCTCTCTTCCTCTATTCAACTAAAACTTTACTGGTAGTAATGCCTTAATGCCAAGGGAGAGTGTAAATGATGTTTTCCTAGTAATTAAGGGAGGAGTGATATTTAGTGTCCATAAGATAGAGGGAAGTGCCTCTACCCACTTGCCTATTACTCCTTCCATCTTTGTCCATATGAGGCTAAGGATCCACATGTTGGCTACTTTGATCTACCAATCAGTCCATAAGTGGTGGATTATGGAAAATTTGAGGCGTATTACTTGGGATTTTTAGAAGTCATTGAGGATCTTGTTGATGAATATAGTCTCATTATTAGTGATAATTGTGAGAGGTTTGTTGTCTCTATAGATTATATTTGTCAATAAAAAGTTCCAAACATTAGTAGAGGTCATCTTTGTGAGTGACTTAGCATATATCCACTTAGTGAAGTAGTAAATTTTGATCAGTATAAATTTTCTCTACCCAATAAAAGGTGAAGATGACCTTAAAAGATCCATCCCCCATATGACAAACAGCCATGACTGTTGATGGGCTATAGCTTCTGAAACACTTGAAGCTATAATGGAGAAATTTTTTTGTAGCTAGACCACCTACTTAAAAGTTCTTCTGCATCCTTCCTTAGAGCTAGCCAAAATAACACTACCTAAAAATCATGTGGATCAGTTTCCTCTCTTTAGAGTGGCTATCACACTCATCTGAATAAACTTATTTGAGCATATTTCTTTATCATCATCTTTGATGCATCTTAAATATAGCAAAGTTACCAAACCCCTGAATAACTCACCTCAAATTGTCTGGTACATAGTTGTCTTTATTTTAAATCACCACTTGTCATCAACCTTGACACTTATTATTCATTTTTGTAAGGTTCTATCCAACTTTTTTGTTGACTACCTTCCCCCTGCATAACTTTCTCTTCTTTAATTATGAGTCTCATTATATTTATAATTAGTTTCCCATCTAGGTTTTTCTACTTTAAGTGGAAGTCAATGAGTTGGTTTTCTTCTTAGGTATTTAAATTATATTGATGGAAGCCATGTTTTTTATCTCTGCCTTTACTTTGGAGAGGTATTTAGAAATATATCCTCCCTTACTTTTTACTCACCATTTATTTTGTTTACCATCAGCTATGAGTCAAAGTGTACCACTAGATTTTTTGCTCCTAATCTTGCAGCAAACTGTAGGCCAGTTAGTAGGTTTCATACTTTGGTTGGTTATTTGTGACTTTGAACTCAATGCTAGCAACTTGTGTGATGACATATCCGATTGGACTTTTCAAAGCCATGCCTAAACTCGCTGCTTGATTACATCACACCTCATCAATGCCTAAACTCGCTACTTGCTCATCACTTTAAATGTTGAATTCAATAAGAAAGGCATTTCTTAGGACTTAATTGATATCCTTCACATATAGTAAATATAGAATTCACTTAACTCTATTGCTCACTTCAATAGACTTCTCAAATTATCACATTTGGTGGGCATGATTTTGAGGGAATGGTCTATCATGACTTATATTGGATGTGCCCAAAAATATGGTCGTAGTAACCTAGTTAAGATCACCAATGCCCATGTGACTTTCTCTATGAATTGATATCCATGTTTAGCTTCCCTTATATTATTTTGCTTGTATAGTACATTGGCCATGTCTTCTTCTCTTCCTATCTAATAAGTATTGAGCTGATAGCATCCTTTCCCACTCCTACATAGAGTAGTAAGTCATCACCCAACATAAGGCTTTGCATAGGGGCGGGTAAGAGAGAAGAAGCTTTAATTATTTGCAGGTACCCTCAAAGCTCTCTCCCCGAAAAAATTCATGGTGTTCTTCAGTACCTTGAATAATTACGAGCACCACTCTCCTAGCTTGAAAATCAAATGATTGACTCTAACAAGTCACCCAATGAGTCACTATACTTCTTCATCATCCCCTATGATAAAATCTCTAAAATTTCTTTCACTTTTTCATGTTACACCTTGATGTCATCACAAGTGAGGAGGAATCTTAGGAACTAGCTTGATCCTACATCAAAGGCGTGTATTAGAGGGTTAAGTTGCATGTTGTATATTTTAGGGTAGAAAATGTCTCCTTAAATTCTTCAATATGCTACTTAGGTAACTTTCTTTTGACTAATAAGTCATCTACATGCACCTTTACATTCTTCCCCTTCTGGTCTTCAGAAGCTTACTCCATCATCTTTTGGTAGGTCAACCATGTATTCTTTAGGCCAAAGGGCATGGCCTTGCAATTGTATAGGCCATCTATAATTATGAAGGTAGTCTTCTCATACTTTCTTGGGTGTATCCTTATTCAGTGGTAGTTAGAGAAAGCATAAAAAAGGTTCAATACTAAATATCCCACTACCAAGTCAACGAGTTAGTGGATCTTGGGTGGTAGATAGCCATCCTTAGGCAGGTTGAATTAAGACTAATAAAGTTCACACACATCCTCCACTTTTACATTGCTATCTACACCATCACCACATTAAAGATCTAATATGGGAACAATATCTCTATAATAAAGTCTACTTCAACTAAATTTTACCATTCTTTCTTGATTGGATCAGCAAGTATGGCTAAAGTTTTCCTTATTTTCTACTTTCTATGAATTGCAACCCTTATCACATTAAATTTATTTCTAGAAACCTTCTCACTAATTCCTAACATCTCTACTACTATTCAAAATACAACCAAGTCCTTCTTGATATCCTATATGAACTCATCTCTATGCTCTTCAGGAAAGGAGGCACTTATTTAGAGCATTGTATGTGACTAGCACTCCATTATTTAAGCTTATTTACTAATATCCATGGTCTCTAGCCATGAACCTCACTCCACATCCAATTATAGGACTTCATTCTAATAAGTTCACCACCTAGCCTATGGCTCTTAGATAAGAGGTGCGTAATTAGGTGATGTTGTCCCTTTCTCCTGTAGGGAATTTGACATCCAAGTGGTAGATTAAGACCACAACCCTAAAGTGTATATTAAGGACCTACAAAAGATGGCATTGTAAGTGGCTAGTGTGTCTACATTGATAAAATATTCCATTATAATGTATTAATAATTTTTTTTTACCCCACATAATTAGAAGTGGAGCACTCCTTCCTTTTTTATATGCTCTCCTAAGAAATTAATTGAGCAACCTATTTTGGGTGTAAGTTAGGAAGTAATAAAATTATTTTCTTTCTTCAAATGTAGATTTAAAAATTATGTTAATATAACTCTCCATATCAATCAAAATATTGCCATTTTAGAAATTAATGTTTTCTCTTCTAAGAGAGGGACTTGATTGGCATCCAGATTTGCTCCTGAAATGTCTCAAGGGGGATCGAGGCTCTTGTATCTTTTTTGGAGTCCAAAAGGAAGAAATGTTAGACAAAATTTGTGGCCCTGATGGAAAATAACATTCAAACTCGTGATGAGCAAGAAATCAATCTTATCTTCTTCATAAGATTGTTGATGATTTTCGTAGGAAGGGGGATTCTTCTTATTATTTTGTTGTATTGGCTCATGAATTTTGAACTTACTAATTTTTATTCTTTCAATTCTTGGGTTTCATGTACAATAATCTGAATCACATGAGCTTGGTGGTCCTACCCCCATCCCTAAAGGATTCGTATGAGGAGAAAGCTCCATGTACAATTTTGAAGTTGAGCCTTTCTCGCAATGGGGCCTAGGGACTAATATGATGATTGGTTTAGGTAGGGTGGCCAACCTACTTATGGGTACAAGTAGCGATTAGTATGTGAGACCGAGATCCACAAAAGGATGGGACTTACCCTTAACTTTGGAATGGAGAAGGGCAACATAGCATGTCCCAAGAGAAGGGGAGAATTCCCTACAACCATAGATGCCTCACAAGCTAGGCTTTGGAGATAAGGCCTTTTGGCGAAGCCAAGTCAATTTAGGGCCACCAAACCTTGCAACTGATCATAAGGACCGAGGAAGCATGTACGTTGTCACACTCCCTGCCTTCCAAAGGTACCAAGAGGCATATGCACCTTTGTCCAACATACCATCTTGTAAGCCCCAAAGAGGTCTCAGATAGGTTTGGTTTCATTAATGTAGACCAGTGGAAAGCGATCTCTTTCTCTTCTTTCTAGCTTGAATCCTACAAAGGCGTTGTTCTGCTAGAGTGGGAGAAATTATTTTAGCAAGGGCTTAGCGGGTCTAGAACAAGTTGTTATTTCTTTATTTTGCCTTCGAGGACCTAGGTGATGGGGTTGGAAGGAGGAGATGAGGGATGTTTAGTGCTATGGCCTGGTGGAGGAAAAGAACTTGGATGAGAAGTTTGGAGGAACAAAACTCATTATCTTGCTACGCCTCAATGCCTCGACATATGTTGAGTCATAGGGATGGGGTTCGAAGGAGGACAAATGAAGGGTTTCTTGCCACTTCCTTTCCTGAATTTGTTAGATTGCCACAAGTTCTAGGATTCAGAGAATATAGGATTGTTAATAGGGATTTGCTTTCTTGGCTTTGTTGGTCATTCCCTTATCTCTTGGTTGATGGATAGGTGAGTGCATGTGCTTACTTCTGAACGAACCACTCTCTGGCAAGATTTAGCTTAGCTAGCAAGCAGAACATGGGTGAATTGGCTCTTAAGGCTTGGTATGTTATCCAGAACACATTGAAAGAATGGACATCTTGGTCGAACTTGCTAAGAGAAGGTTCAATGTACCTTTACAATTCAGCAATGGTGATATAATCGAATCACAAAAGCATGAACTCAAACTCCTACACCAACAGGATTCTTTTCACTACAATTTCTATCTCACACTTAAGGGAGGAGGGGAGAGAAGCAATGCCAATAGTAGAACTACAATGTTAAATTGTATAAGCTTACCTTAGTACTAGAAAAATCGATAGCTGATAGAAAGAAAGTAATGGGATCACTAGGGACCAAAAATGAATCTGGATCAATAGTTTCCAAGAGAACAACTACCTCATAGTGGCTATTATCAAAGATATTTATCAAGGCATATGCTTCTGCGTAAATCCAAGGTGAAGATAAGCCATAGTATGGCTCATCCTCTCCTGTAAGTCGAGTCTAACAAAAGTTCTCCTCTCCTTCCCACTTCAGGTAAAGTAGTTATTCAGTGTGATCTCATAAGGGTGCATCAGCAAGTAGAAAGGTTCACAATCTTCACAGTACTTCACTTTTAGGTAAAGGATAGCTTCCCAATGCATGAAATCTTTAGTGGTGTGCTCTTGTGAGTGAGAGTTTTCCCAGAAGCAAGTAAGTTTCTTCTAGTTCTTTTCTATAGAATGAAAAAGGAAATTTACTAGGACAGTTCAAAATGAAGATTTAAAACTATTTTTTTTAAACCACACTAACATACTTGCTCACTAGCTTCAAGACTCTTATTCATTATCAAGTGAATCCTTTTTGTCTGCTTGATTATTGAATGCATTGAACTATTTCATTTCTAACTGGGGAAAACAAAATAGTGGTGTTAGAGATTCAATAAGCTAAATTAGTACTGGAAATTTTTTATCTTTTAGAAAAAAAGGGAAGGTGTGTGTGCCATGTGTACTTTCACTAAGACTAGTAAAGAAGCCACTCTAAAGTGAAGGAAGCCTGTCTAAATGAACTGCTCACTTTCTTGAGCTAGATAACTCTCGAATCTAATTTTCATTTTTCTCTTGATTTATTGTTTCTCTATCTAAGAAAAAGAAACCATGCTCCACACCTCTTTTTTGTAATCATTTTTTTAGTACAATAAATCAAAAAGACTAAATGAAAGAAAGGCTATCTCTTGGGCCATCGATGTTTAGCCAAGTCGATGCTTAGTCTCAATAGTCTTCTATAACTTAGGTAACATATATGGCTGATGACTTTTCTTGTACTATGATAGATCATCGGGTCACGATGTCTTACAAAAGTGAAGAAAGAGCTCTGCCTAGTGTTGTAGTTTTTCTTGTTAAGAAAGAGGGGGTAACACAGGTAATTCATAGGAAAAGAGCAGAAGACGGCAAACAAAATAATAGCCAAAGAGAAGAGTAAAGGGCTAGCAAAAGAAATGCTATATGAAGAAGATGGTAGAGGTTGCCTTTACTTTAATCTTGACATAGAGAAAGGAGAAATCTTAGGTCAAAACGTGGGTTTAGGTAAAAATCTAGGGTTATCAACTAGGGGACCCTCTCATGCCAACCCTTGTTTTTATGAAGCCTAAGTGAATTCAATATTTATACCCTACCATGAACCATAGAGGGCTGAAACATGCCACTGAAAGACTCTAAGCTTTATTTTAATGTCAACCAGGATGGTCAGGCCCCGATTCCTAGGGTTAGGTTATTCGTTATGTTGAGCCTACTCAAATCATAACTTAACTTATTTCTTCTCTTTCATCAATTGGTCAGCCGACTTTAAGCAACCTTCTCATTTCCTACTGAGATCACAAGTCTCTATGTGGGCCCCCTTGGCCACCCATGACCTTGGCATTTTTAGATAATCTCACTCTTGTGTCATAGGACTTGTAGCTTGGTAGTCCATAGAGCATGTTTTTTTTCTAGTTTTGAGTGTCTTCTTGGTAATGATGACAACATACTTAGGGGGTTCACTCTTATTGGCTTATGAGATTCTATAAAGGTAATTGGGATGATGTCCATCAATAGAGCTCACAAGATAAACACCGACTTCACTTCTATAACCTTTATTCTTTTAGTGATTGCTAGACAGTTAGCTCCCTCAACTCCCATGGTAGCGGGTAGTGGTTAGGATTGATGAGTATAGTCTTATTTATTTTTTTAGCCTTGATGATTTCTTCCACTAATCATCAAAGATGATGATACTCCTTCATGTAATGGGCATCCTTTTTATGAAAGGCATAGTTTCTAAAGATTTTTCCTAATGTGTGCATTCTCTTTTATAGGTACTGGGAACTTAAAAAACTCTTTATTTATGATGGCCTTAACTAATTCGGCCATTGACACTCATAATGGAGTGTAGGTGGGATAAGTGGGGATGTGGTGTGTTATATTCTTCTGATAGGAGTGAGTGGCTAGAGGGAGCTCCTCCACCCTAAGTGTAGGTGGTTTTATAATCCTAAGTGTCTTGGGTTGTAGGTGTACTCTCCAGTGCTATGGGTAACAATGATCTCATTGAATGTTAGGTTTACTATCCCTTCACTCCTTTGAGAAATTTTCTCCCAGTCTCACCCATATTGTCAATCCCTTTGAGGGGAAAGTTCATATGGATAAGTGCCATAGGATTTAGTCATTGTATTATATTCTATAGAGTTGATGTGACTACTAGAAAGCTCCAAAAATTCAACCAATTATCTTAGCTACTATAAGCTAGTTGCATAATGAAAATGACCCTCCCTTTGTACCTAAGTTAGGGAAGCATGAGTGAGTGCAGGCTCCAAATCCTTCACAGAAGTTTAACCTAGAATTTCATTATGAAATTCATCAAAGACTCTAAGTTCTTGCCACATTTTGAGGAGAACTTTCAAGCACTTATGAAGTTTTTGATAACTTATGAATTGAGTCATAAACATTTTCTCAAATTCTTAAAAGAGGTTATGACTCCCATTAGCAAGCAAGTGAACCACCTCAAAGTTAACTCCTTAATTTTCATGAAGATTAGCTGACACTTAAGGGCATTATTAATGTCAATTAGTGTAGTCATTTATTCAAAGGTTACAACATGGTAAACTTTGTTAGTCCTCCCCTTTTAGGACTCTAAATGTGGCACCTTGAACTTTAAAGGTGTGGACAAATTAATTGGAATAAGTCCAACTGATTCACAACTATATTTCAATTATTAAATTCACAAAGATCACAACATACTATCTCAAGAGATAGACTAATTCTTCAC
>JAJBZI010146917.1:0-10995 GCA_021234465.1 Dendrobium hybrid cultivar
TAGTTTACTACTAATTGCTCATTAGAGAATAAGGAGTGGATCATGCTAGAAAGATAGCTTTCCTTCATGTTGGGGGCTCTAGCATGCTCGTAGGTCTTGAGTGCTTGGGATTCTTAGCTCGCAAAGTGAGTAGTCAATTTTTTTTTAGCTTAAACTTGGAGGGGGATGCAACTAACCCTTGATACTAAGTTGATCACACTTGATTATTGCATGGTCAAAGTACTGTGGTTTGATAGGATTTAGCTTAAAAAGATTTTTAAATAGGGGCAAACTTGTTGGTTGATTTCCTTTTAGGATTCAAAATATAGTTTATGACAAGCTACTCAATGGAGAATAAGGAGTAAATTTCACTTGAAGGATGGCTTTCCTTCATTCTACATGTTTTGGCACACCTACAGGTCTATAGGTTCTTGGGGCATCAACTCACCGCAGGGAGCAGTCCAATCTTTTCTTTCAACTTGAACCTAGAGGGGGACTCAATTGGCCCACACTACACAGGTGAGCATGCTTGATTGTTGCTGGTCGAGGTACTATGGTTTGATAGGTTTCTCCTTGAAAAGGTCTCTTTTGGTCTCAAATTTTTAAATTTTCAAGCATCATGAAGCAACAATTTTATTTTGAGTGGGATTTATTTGTAATTTGTAATTTTTTATTTTTTTATTTAAGATAATTTTCATAAAAGGTAAAGAAATTTTATTCTTGATAAAGGAGAAACAATAATGCAAATGGAGCAAGAAAAAGTGTTTCCTTTATGGGTAGAATGACTTGAGATCATCGATGCTCCAAGTTTGAGATATTTCATTTTAATTATGCATTTATAGTTGGTAGGCTCCTTGAACCACTTATCTTTTGATGACGTAGGGACCTTCTCAGGTACTTTCTAGTTTTCAAAGCACAGTGTGATGAGCGACTACATCTACTTTTTTACAAAACGAGGTCTCTAAGTAGGTAGGTTTTTTGTTTGATGTGTGAATTGTAGTATCGGACAATTTTTCTCTTAATCTCATCCTGTTAGGGAGTGGTGTGAATTTTGAGCTCTTCCAATAAGTAAGGGCCATCTATATACCATCTTGATTGGTTGCATCCCATTTGCAAAACTCAGTGTCCTGACTATGGGTTGTAGCCAACTCTCATTAGCTTTGTAACTAGTGCTCTACTTGGAGCACAACCTTAATGTTGTGTGAGGGTGAGCTCGGTGGTCATTGACAGGGTTATTCTAAGTGTCTATAGTACCAAGGAAAGTAGTTCTACCCATTTTCCCTTAGTGTCTTTGACCATCTCTTTGAGGAGCCTAAGTATGAGCTTGTTGGTGGCTTCAACCTAGCTGTTAGTCTAAGGGTGATGAATAGAGGCCAATTTGAGGCAAATTCCCTAGATGCAATTGAATTCTTTGAGGTTATAATAAATGAGTTATGGCCCTTTGTTAGATATAATAGTTAAAGGTACTTTGTGTCAATAGATAATGTCTGCCTAAATTAAATTTTGAATCAGGAAAGAATATGTGTGGGGAGCTCTTTGGTTGTAATCCATTTAGTGAAGTAGTTGATCATGACTAGGATGAATCTTCTTTGTCCTACTGTTGGTGAGAACTGGCCAAGTAGGTCCATACCCAAACGGTGAATGTCCAAGGGCTCGTGATCGAGTGTAGCTTTTGAGAGGGTTACAACTGCATTGGAGAAAACTTTTGGCATGAAGTTTATTATTTAATGAATTCTTCTATGTCTTATACTAGAGTTGGTAAAAAAATATCCTTGCTTAAGGATGCTATGGGAGAGTGTACATATTCATAAGAGGATACCATACTCGCTTGAGTGGATCTTGATTAGCAATGCCTCCTTATGCTCTTCTCATACGCACTTGAGATTTAGTGAGGCAGTGGATCTTCTAAAGAGGCTAATGCTGACAAATAGATAGTTGCATTAATTTTTAATCATATGGGGCCATCAAACTCATTATTGACTGATCCTATTTTTAAGTACTTGAGTCAAGTTTCAACCTAATTTACAGGATGTAGAGTGGTTATCCATTTCTACTTATATCACTTCTTCTTCAGTAATGGTGGGCATTAGATCTATATGATAGGTTGTCCATCTGTGCTCCCTTATCTAGAGAGGAGATTAGAAAGTTAATTCTAGTTCCTGAGACTTTGGGAAATTTTAAAGAGTTTGAGCTTACCAATCTGTACTTTGACTTTGAATAGATAATTAATGAGTATCTTGTATTTGAGTTCATATTCATCATTGATCTATTTTACCATCAGTTATGAGTTTAAGTACACTTCTAGCTAGGTGGCACCTAGTCTGGAGGAAAATTGCAATCCAGTGAGTAAATCTTCATACTCAGCCAAGTTATTGGTGAACATTAATTCAAATTTTATGAATTAGATAACTACGAACCTTGTGGGGCTTCTGAGGACTATTCTTGCACCAACTCCTTACTCTCCTGAGGTGCCATCTATATATAATGTCTAGTGAGATTATGTTGCTATTTATAAATTTGGATCTTGGTTGGTTCATTCAATAAGAAATCATTGAATATCTAAGCTTTAATATTCATTCTTGGCATATATGTGATTGATAATTCATTGAGTTCTACAGGCTATTTGAGTAACCAACATGAGTTATTAGTTTTAGTGAGAACTGCCTTAAGAGGATGATCAGTTACTTCTTGAATGAAATAGGTTTAGAAGTAAGGTTATTATTGCTTGGCTGTGTTGATGAGTTCCCATGCAAGTTTCTCCATGATGGGATATCTTTGCTCTGTACCTTAGAGTGTGCGACTCATATAGTAGATGGGGCATTAGTTTGTCCCTTTTCCTTGGATGAGTATAGAACTGATAGAGTCTTTGCAAATTCTGAGATATAGAAATAGATTTTTTTTCCCAACCAAAGACTTTAAAGAAGAGGCAGTGAAGTGAAGAGGGTTTTTAGTTACTGGAAGGTAATTTCACAGTCTTCTCTACACAAGAATTTCTTTGCATTTCTAAGGACTTTCAAGAAGGTAGACCATCTCTCTCTGAGTCGAGAGATGAAAAGGTTGAGTTTTGTGATTCGATTAGTGAGTAAGGAACATCTTTTGGAGGTCATTAATGTGTTGGCTGGGAGATTGGCTCTTGACCAAGAGGTCATCTACATAGACTTTGATGTGTCTTCCTATCTATTCTTTGAAGACTTTATACATCATGTTTTGATAAATGACTCCAGCATTGTTTAACCCAAATGGCATGAATTTTAAGCTATATAGTTCTTCGAATATTATAAATGCGGTTTTTTCATAGCCTTTGGAGTGCATTTTGATATGGCGGTATCTTGAGAAGGTGTCCAAAAAGCTAATTACTAGGTAGACAATCATGAAGTCCACTAAGGTGTTGATCCTTAAAAGGCGGTATCCATTTTTTATGTTGAGTTCATATTGGTGAAGTATACACACATTCTCCATTTATCTGTTGCTTTCTATACCATCACCATGTTAGAGCACTAGTCTGGATATTGAAATTACCTGATGAAGTTGGCAGCAAGTTGCTTTTCTACATCTTCTCAAATGGTTTTGGTGAGTGAAGATATAGATTTTTGGATCTTATGTTTGATGGGATGGGAGTCTCATTTCATGTTTAGCCAATGAAATATGACTTCTTTGCTTATGACTTGTATTTCTATTATTATCCATACAAATACTTTAAGATTATTACAAAGAGGTTACACCAACTTATCTCAATGTTCTCTATTGAAGGAAGTGTTGATTCTGAGGTTTCTACCCAGTTCAACTTTTATTATGGGTACTTCTTCAATAGCCTTTTCTATTCATATGCATGGACCTCACTCCATATCCAGGTGAAAGATTTCTTCTGAAGTGTTTGTTGGATATACTACTTGTAGGTAGCAAGTGCACAATTGGGCTAGATCACCCCTCATTGTGACTTCTCTTCCTCCGACAAAAAATTTGATGGTGATGTGATATGTGGATACCATATCTCTAAATTTGTTAAGTAGGGGTCTACTAAATATGGTGTTGTAAATGAAGTATGCCATAGTTGTGTAGAAATGATTTCCTTCGCTCTATGTGATAGGAAGGGTGATTACTCCTTTATTTTTTTTGTACTTGCCAGAGAATCTATAGAGGTGTCTCATATTTGAAATGAGTTGAAAGGCGAGCATATTCATTTTATAAAAGATGGTTTTTAAGATTATGTTGAGCTTCTTGTATCTATCAGAATGCTTCAAATCTGATAGTTGGTGATTAGGGCAATGATGACTAGTGCTTCATTATGTGGGTTTCCCCTAGTTAGTTCATCTCTTCCATTGAAGGTGACAAAAATCTGTCATTAATGGACCACAAGAATAATTTTGAATGGGCTTCTGTGACTCACAACTTCTTCATAGGTGTAGGGAATCCCCACATACGCAGCCTTGGATGGTGGGAACTACTTCAACAATGTGGATGGCTTGAACCAATTTGGGCTCATTAGTGCTTTCTTCTACAAGGACATATCCGAGTCTTCACTCTAGATTGGAGAGAAAAAACTCATTTATTTTCTTGGCTTTGAGGATATTTTAAACTAGGTTCCACATGTAGCAATACTCTTCGATGTCATGTGAATGGTCTTGTAGAATGCATAGTATCTTGTGATATCTCGGGCACTATTGATCTTCATGGGATGTGGGTGTCTGAAAAATTTTTATTCTATATGGCCTCTGTAATATCAACCATAGATACTCTTAGTGGAGTATAGGTTGGACCTATTTGGGGTTAGTGATTGACCCTTCTGTATTCCTCTTTAGTCCTTGATGCTAGCGGCACTTCTATCATCAGAGATTTTGGTTGAACAGGCATCCTATATAGACCGAGTTACTGATGGTTGTGCTTGAAGTTTGATCTTTAATTTCTTCATTCTTAGGGATAGGTTTTTTCTTTATCTCTTCTAGGATTAAAGTTTCTTATGATGGCAATCTCATAACATGGATCAATCATTAGGGGTTTATCCACTCAATTGCATTCTTCAGCATTGATATGACTGTTGGAAAGTCCTAATAGTTCTGCCAATATCTTTTGCTATTATAGGATGAGAACATACCTAAAAGGTCCTTCCTTTAGTCCTTGATTTAGGGGTTGTTGGGAGACTGATGTTTCTAGGTCTATGACATCAAGCATTTTCTTCTAGAACCTCAGTATAAAGTTCCTCAATGATTTTATGGCTTCCTTTCCAATTTTCAATTAGATCTGTGAGATTTTAGGGCATTTGGTAGGTTCTATTAGACTATGTGATGAACATTTGCATGAATTCGATGAAGGAAGTTATCAACCCACTAGGTAGACAAGTGAACCATCTAAGTGCCAAGTCTTTGAATGTGGTGAAGAAGAGACAACATTGGAGGGCATCGTTGATGTTGAGGAGGGAGGTTATAGACTCGAAGATCACCACACGGTATGTGGTTCAATCTTACCTCAGGAAGCCTCTAGGTGTGGCACATTAAACATGGGAGTCACTCTTCTTTTGACAATTGATCAGAAGAAGGCATTAGTCATCCTTTATTCACTTTCTTTAGCTCATCTGGATGAAGGGCTAAAATGTTCATCTCTTACTTTGGGATGAATATAGTTGGTGATTGGATCAAAGGCACGCGCTACTTTCAGAGGCTCCTAGTGAGCTCCAGGTCAGATGGTCATTTTAACTCACCGGTGATTCATGTTGGGTTACTAATGGTTGCTAGAGCATCCCAAGTGGACTTTAGAACTAGCTCTTCCATTTCCAATAATTCATAGTGGGTGGTATACTCTGGCCTCATCACATTCACTGAGGTCTTTGATTACTCAGTGGGTAGTGGTCTTTTGGCCCTTGGCATCGATCCATACTCACTAAACCAAAGAGGATACATAATATAGATTTATTTTGGTGGATGATGTTTGATCATACTTTAGGAACATACCTGTGAGCTAAGGACCCGTGTATGAGGATGATGAAGATAGAAAGAAAGAGGGGAAGAGAGAGAATGCTTTGGATAGATTCTTTATTATCCCAGCCAGGAACACTTGAATATGAGGGTGTGAGAGCTCTATCCTATAAAGTTTAAACTAAATAAGAAAAATAACTCTATATCTCTCTTTATTTTGTTAGGCCCCTCTCATATCTTTTGGTGTTATCATCTATTTTGGGTGTCTTTCTTATATCCCCCTCCCTATTTATATGGCTTGGAGAGTTACAATAGAATGTGTATGGAGTACAAGAGTTGTACAATCAATCATTCATATAGCTTGGCCAGTTATGCTGAGTGGTATGGCAATTTTGCGAGAGATGATGCAAGTGAGATATACATGAGCATCTGGAGATAAAGTCAATGTGATGTAGGAAGCTAATATGTTGTCACCCCACTAGGGCGAGAGGGGGTGAGTGATGATTTCATGATGATATTTAAGCTCGGTGATTATCTGGTCATGAGAAATGTCTCGAATGAGATGTTTATCTTTAACTTGATTTTTTATATGTCTCTCATAGAAGACTTGACTCTGGCTGAGACTAATAAGGACTTGTCCAATTGAAAGAGGAACTTCTAGGGTTTCCCCTACCGGGGAGGGTGACTGATAAAAAGAAGTGGCCTAAAGAGGTTTTCCATGCTCCAGTGATAAGCTCCTAAGTTCTTTAAACAGTCTATCCTGAAAGAGGAGGGAATTCTCCTTCCTCATGACCCAAATGTAATTTGTGAGATACTGGTGAGAATGTACATTTACAAGATGTCATGGGTGTACACCTTCCAGGTAATGTCTTAGAATTAATATAATATATTAAAGGATTCATGTCATAATTATTTTTTTAAGTTTTATAGTGTTTATTGACTAACTAATGTAGTCCTCTATATTGCTCATCCAAAGCTTGGGATTTAGAAATGACAGTATTATAAATCCATTCAATAATGTAATTTTTATATCATTTTGATAGATTTTAAAGTTCTTATGACATGCAAATACAATAGCAACATAATTGCTTCTGGTCGTGCTGCTAGTGCAAATGACTCCACAAATATATTCCTTTTATTTGTTTATACACTTGAACCATAATCCTAACTTTGTTTCTAAATAACTTTATTTCTAATAATATAACATGAGTCAATTACCTTATTTTTATAGACCCTTTTTGTTCCAATCATTTTTGATTATTGGGTCTTAGGACTAATTCTCAATCATCATTTCTCCTAAATTGGTTTAATTTATCTTGTCTGGCTATAACCTAAAATTCTTTGTTGAGAGTCATCAACATCTAGATATTCTATTTTAGAAAGAAATGATGAATGATCAATGTCTTCTCTAGTTTTACTTCTAATAATAATGCCTTGAGATTCATATCTAATAATTAAATCCTTTGGATGATTCCTTACGTATACATTCTATTAAGATATGTGAGTTTTCATTTTTTATAACCTTTTGAATTATTTCAATTAATCTTTTGAACCATGTCAACTTCATCATCATTAAAATCATTCTAATAAATATAGGTTTAATTTTATCAAACATAATATGAATTTATTCTTCTTCAATCATATTTTTCTCATTAAATACTCTATAAGCCTTACTTGGAGATGAATATTCGAGGAAAATTGCATTATCAAATTATCTAACAAACTTCCCTAATTGATATTTTCCATTATTTAATACATAGAGACCGTCATCTAAATACCTGAAATTTTGGATTCCTGACCTCTAAAAATCTGGTATGGATTTTTTCTTAACACATTCCTTAAATTCACTTTATTGATTACATAACATGCTGTATTGATTGCCTTAGCCAAAAAATATTTTGTTAGATTTTATTCATTCAATAAGCAACTAGCAATTTCAACAAAAGTTCTATCCTTCCTCTCAACTACATCATATCGTTAAGGAATTTTAGGTGTTGAATAATTATATCTAATTCCTTGTTCATCACTAAATTTCTCAAATGTACTATTTTCAAATTCACCTTTATGATTAAATTGAATTCTATAAATCATATAATCTTGATTTCTTTGCATGTATTTAATAAACCTAGGAAACTCTCCATAAGCAAGCATATCTAGAATAATCATTAACAATGATAAAATTATAATTCATTCCTCCTAAACTTATGAAATTAAATGGACCAAATGACTCCATATGAAGCAGTTCAAGTGGTTTAGATGTATAAATAAAATATTATATTAAAAATATATTCTAGTTTATTTTTTATGCTGGATTGGTTCACAAAAATGTTTTATAGTGAAATCATTTTTCACTAAACCAATTACAACATCCAATTTTGGAATTTTACTTAGTGTGTGCATACAAGCATGATATAGCCTCCTATGTCACAACCAAGCATCATTAGTACTAATTTTAAAACATATAATATTTAAATTCTATAAATTATCAACAATTAACCTATAATCATTATTATGTCTATTTCTAATAAGCCCAACTATAACATTTTATCTAATCAAATAATATAATGAATAAAAGGTAATCTCATAACCTATATCACATAATTTACTTATACTCAAGAGGTTATGCCTCAAGTCATCAACTAATAAGTCATTATTTATAGTTGATGAATAACTACCTATAGAGACAATTCCAATGAATTTCTATTTGGTATTATCTCCAAGTATAAATTGTTCTCTCTTTTAATTCTTATGATGGAATTTTGGTATGATCACATGTCTTATGTTTGGAGCATCCATTATCTAAATATCACATGCCTCTATTGACCTTATTATGAAGACACAACAATAATAATTTAGTTGAATAATTACTTTTTGGATCAAGATATGCTTGGGTCCATTTTCAATGAAGCATTTTTCAATTTTAGTATTGTGCATAAATGAAAGTGTAGATTTCATACTCATAGGTACCCATATATGTGATGAATGTGGATGAGAATGTGCACGCTTTGCATAACAATCATAAGAAAATGTTTGTGCCCACCACAATAGTTGCAAAAAATATTTTTGTTTGCATAAGGCCTTATTGCATGGTGGCGGTGATGTTTGTGAGGAACATGGGTATGTTTATAATATCCATAATTTGATTTCCTAAATGATGCTTTTGCGCTAGAGTAAAAATTGATATAAGATTTAATTTTATTTTAATTAATATAATTTCAAAATAAATTTAACAAAATTATATGATGTAATTTTTAAAATAATGTAATTTGTCTTGAATTATTCATATTCATTTTTTTAAGTTGCTATACTGAGTATCTAAACATATATGATCTTTTTAAACATGGACTTCTTCTTGCTTATTTTTTGGTATTCATAATGCAATTCTTTAAATACTTAATCTAACTCTTCATAAGATAAATCATTATCACTTGCATAATCTTGGACATCAAAATATTTTTCATGATCCATCATGAGACAAGGTTTGCCTCATCCTTCTCTGATTCACTTGAATTAACCTCACCTTCTAAGTTCACTCATATTTCCTTCACTGCTTTCTTCTTTATTTTTAATTCCTTCTTTTCTTCATCTCTTTCTTTTCTCCACTATTGGTTGGAAAATCACATTTAATGTGGCCAAGCATCTTGTTGTCACAACATATCACTCTACCTTCCTTTTCTTTTCCAACTACATAAAAAGTTTCAGTTTATTCTTTGATGTTTTTGTTTCAATACCTTTGAGATCTGAGGTTCTTCTTGTTCTTGTTCATTAGATATTTGAATATTTTTGAAAGCATGCCCATTTCCTCCTTATTCTCCTGTAGTATCTCTAACTCATTAACTCTGTACTTTGTTTCATCTAGTATTTTAGACATCAACATGATGCTTTTATCTTTGTCTTTCTTCATTAAGCCATCCTCTAAATCTAAGAGATTGATCAGGCAGATATGTTCTTAATCTTTAGCTTCACTAATAGTACTGATGTTAGCATCCCAATCCTTGGGTAAACATCTTAAAATTTTACGCACAATATCTTGATTTCTACGACCTCTACCTAAAGAATGTAAATCCTTTATAGTTTTCATGAAATGTGCATACATGTTAGAAATATTTTCTTTAGGTTTCATGCAAATAAGTTCATATTCATGCTCTAACTTATTAATGTGTGTATCTCTAACTTCATTTGCACCTTTATAAGTAATAATGAGTTTATCCCACATTTCTTTTGCACAATTTTGATTATGGATACTCTAAAGTATTAATCAGGCTTTAGTGAACAAAATAAAATATTCATTGATTGAGTTTTGACTCATTCTGAATCCAATCTTCAACAAGGTTTTTAACTTGAATGCCATTTATCTGTTATGGTAGGTGCATGATATTATTGAGAAAGCATGTGTGACATCCCAGTGCTTTGACCACACAAGAAAATATTCATTCTATTATTCCAATCATCAAAAGGTACATTACTAGTAGTGATGGATTATGAGAAGATTGGCCTTCCAATAAAGAACCATCAGGAATGTCTATGTGCCATAAGTGCTTTAATCTTAGGTTGTTAAACAAAATAATAATAATAATGATGATGATAGTCCTAACACTAATATCAATGGAGGTTTATGGCACACCAAATGGGTTTGAATTAGTATTTTAAAATTTTAAAAATAAATTATGATAAAAAAAATAAGTTGTGTAATAATAAAAATCATAAAAAATGGCACAGAGGTCAATCTTTACATGGTTCGACCATTGCTTACATCCACATAAAAATAATAATAATAATAGTCCTAACTATGATACCAATTGAGTGTTATGGCACACTAAGAGGGGTTGAATTAGTGTTTTAAAATTTTTAAAATAAATTATATTCAAATAAATAAATCGTGTAATAATAAAATCATAAAAAACATGTAGTGAAAGTAAAACACAAAGATATATCTTTATGTGGTTCAGCCCTTGCTTACATCCACATCTAGCCAAACACAAGGAGTAGGATTCCATTCCCCAAACAAAAATCTCCTTCACACAAGTGTGGGTGGAGGAACCCTCACAATCTAAATACACAAAGCTAAATTACAATAATTTTGTAATACAATTTTAAATTAAAGACA
>JAJBZI010190985.1:0-11447 GCA_021234465.1 Dendrobium hybrid cultivar
GCTGTCGCTGGTGAAGAATGAGTCATTGATTGTTCAACATCATTTTTCCCTATAATAATATTTATAAGACTTTTTTATGATAAGTGAATCACTTATCTTGATGAGATAAATTTTCTGCTTCAATCTGAATCCCTGTATGTCTTTTGCAGAGAAGTTTGTGGGTTGCACTTTCTTCGCGGACCTGACATTTTTAAATACGGCTACTAGTAGTGATGAGGCCAAGGGAGAAGCTTTCATTGATTAGTTCTAAACTTCATCAGGAGGTCCGCTCAAAGAAGCGGAAAGATATGGATGCAAGGACTTGTTCTAAGGTGTCAGTGGTGAAGTGACCAGGAGCACTTGAGGAATATAGCTGTCCTCCCCCGTTTGTAAGGGGAAAAGAGATCATGGAATCTTCTGGTTGGGAGGAAGTGCCTGTCGAGCTTATATCTAGGAGCTAGGAGCTTTCTATCCCAAGTAAAGGGAAATAATATGTTGAGTACGCTGGAGCCTTGGAGTCCAAGGGTTATACACTGTCAAGTGATTATGAGGTCTCTCCCTCTAGTTAGAGGGAGTGTTATGCGAGTGTGGGTTAGAGTCCTGACCTACTTTGAGAATGACAAGATTCTTTACAATGAGGCATTGGTGAAGCATATATCAAAACTGGATTATCACGGATTGGTGTGCTCAGCTATGAATTATTTGGTCGACTCCTGGCATAAGGTCTTTCTTTTGTACAGGCATCATATTAGCTCAATCGCAAGAGCCAATTGTTTGAATGATATGAAGGAGCTTGCCTAGGTTGACCTAGAGGAAGAGAGAAAGAGCCTTGTGGAAATGACAAAGAAGCTGAATCTATTGGAGGGGATAACCTAGATAAAAAGTCAACAATAGTTTGAATTGGACTTGGGAAAGGTGATTGTGGCATCGATCGTATAGGCCAAGGATCGTGTGGAGGTTGCGCTTGCTAATTTTGCTATGGTTGCCAAGGCCAAGGAACAAGCTGAGGCGACTATTGTCGTGTTCATTGGAAAGATATACGAGGTCCTTTGTGTTGCTCGTGGCGGCGACTTTAAACATCTGCTCGGTGATCACTATTTTAACGGGATCACTAATTATATTTAGAGGCTGGTGGGTAGAGGCAAGCTCCATCTAGATTTTGGGATCCTTCCTATTACTTTAAAGAATTTTTTGAGAGTGATAGTGAGAAAGACAATGAAGGCGTGAGTGCGACCAATAAATAAGTCACATTGGCCCTAATTTTATAATTTTGTTATACTTTTTGATGTAATACAAGTATAAATATGAAGAGATTCTTTCGTTTTTCAGTTGTTCTTCGTACCTCCTTATACTTGAATGGTGAGGTTAGTTAGTTCTGTGTACTAATTGCAAATCTATTGAGCTTTTAGAATTTTATTTCTTTAGTAGCTCAAGTTAACTTTCTCGACTTTGTGGTGAGTGGGTTTGTTGTTGGTATACAAAGTCGCCTATGATGAACCACGCCTTATGCCAAATGCTTGGTCTTCATAGGGATAACAATCAAGATTTTCCGGCTGAGGGGACTTGCGCTATGCCCTTATTGCGGAGCTTGTCGTGTTAGAGGGAGAGGGAGTCATCCTTCAGGGCTGTTCGCTACCATTATTTGAGGTGTGAAACTTCATTGATTGAGGAGGGAATTGTGCGCTACTTTTTGCGGAGCTTATCACAAAAAGGAGGGGCATACCCTTTAGTGGCTAATGGCATGGTGCATGTAGTCGCCTATAGTGTCAGGGTACTTAAGATAACCTATTGTTGGGGGCTTGTACGCTACTCATTGTGGAGCTTGTTTCTATAGGGGGAGTTAATCAACAACGACTTAGGCATTTTGCTGTTAACGTCGTGATCTGTCTTGCCAGAGTTATGTTTATCTTGTTTGTAGTGAACAATAAATATTTTGGGAGATGAAACATGTTACCTCATGTTTGCAGGTGATACATTTACTTTGATTTGTATCTTTGTCGTCTTCTCTATTTAATACGTTGTTGTTACCATTTATGGCTTTTGATGTGATGCTTCTCAGTCTTTTGCCTATAAATAGAGTGAGTGGGTTCTCCGGATTGTAAATAAACTTGGATGTTAGTTGCTTCTATTGCGATGGTGGCATTCCTTGGTCTTCTTTTCAAAGGCGAGTTTACCTTCTGATGGTTTTGTGGCTGCAAGCTTTCTTCTATTTTATGGTCTTTCTTCTTGTGACATTCGTCTTATGACATATGGAGGGAAAAAAACAAGAAAGGAAACATGCTTCCATCCTAATATTATCCTTTCAGTTTAAATGATTTTTTTACATATGGGGCATCTCATGACTTCGCTCATTTGGGGAGAGTAGAAGGACATGGTTAGGGTGTCGCAAGGAAGTGACATGAGCACTATTTCCATCTTTACTTCTGCTTCAAATGACCTTTCAATGAGGTCATCTTTAGTGAAACATGTATGAGATCAAACCCTAATTGTTGCTATTGTTGAGAGGGTTGAGGAGCCGATACATCTCATTAGGTGACTTGGAGAGGTCATTCTTTTCTCTAGAGTCGCCTGGTTGGATTGGGATACTTGTTTGCAGGAATTGGAGATACGTATAAGTGTCTTGATGTGTTCCTAATGAGATATTCTATGGCGAAATGTTAGGTAGCAAGCAGAGTGAAAGGGTCATAGAGATTTCTCGTCTAATTCCACTCAACTTACTAGAGTTGATTTCTCCTGCACGAGTTATTCCATTGGGAAACAAAGCGAGCCTTTTTGGTAAGTGTAAGTGCAAATGTTTGTAATAAAATATATAAAATAAAGGTTCTTTTGCTTACCTCTGTTTGTCTTTTACTTTTCTGCTGTGATGTTTTTTTAGAGAAATATATATGTTTGGAGGCTTACTCGTTCTTATTTGATGTAGGCGAATAATGTTGTAAATTTGGCTCTAAGGAGAGTTGGATGAAACTTTATTCCTATAAAAGAAATGATATGTTTATATTTATTCAACTAAAGAAAGGTCCTATGCCTTCGCCCAAGTTCCATGAGTGTAGGGCGAATAATTTGCGAATATGCTTTCAGTCTTGTTTGTTTTATTTTTAAGTGTGGAAAAGCTCGTTTGAAGTTTTTCTTTTCTAGGATTCAAAATGTAGTGTATCGCTAGTCACTCGACAGAAAATAAAAAGAAAATCTTGCTAGAAAGATGCTTTTTTTTTTTTCTCGCTGGGGGCTCTGGCGCTTCCAGGTCTTGAGTGCTTTGAGTCCTCGGCTCGCTGCAGGAAGTAGCTCAGTCTTTTCTTTTAGCTTGAACATGATGGGGAATTCAATTGTCCTACGATTCTCAGGTGATCGTGCTTGATTTTTCATGGTAGAGGTACTTTGGTTTGACATACTTCGCCTTAAAAGGGTTTTTAAATGTGGACAAACTCATTGTGAGATTTCTTTTTTGGGGTTCGAAATGTAGTTTACCACTAGTTGCTTGACAAAGAATAAGGAGTGGATCTTGTTAGGAAGATGCCTTTTCTTTATGCTGGAGACTCTAGTGCGCGCAGGTCTTCAGTGCCTGGGGCCTCGACTTGCCATAGGGAGTAGTCCAATTGTTTCTTTCAACTTAAACCTTGAGGGGTACTCAACCAACCCTCAATACTTAGGTGATCATGCTTGATTATTGCATGGTCGAGGTACTGTGGTTTGATAGGTTTCTTCTTGAAAAGGTTTTCTGAGGAGTTCGTTTGACATTGTTCAAGCATTCGGTCTTAATGTTTCGAATTTTTTGAGTATCTCAAAGTGGAAATTTTGTTATGACGGGGGATTTTTTGTATTTATTATTTTTTATGTTTTTCATATAAGAGAATTTTTCATGAAAGGTAAAGAAAAGTTGTTATTGATAAAGGAGAATAAGAATGTAAAGGGAGCAAGGACATGTGCTTCCTTTATAAGTAGAATAACTTGAGATTATCGGCGCTCCATGTTTAGGGTATTTTGTTTCTATTATGGGTTTAGGGTTTTTTGTTTCTATCATGGGTCTATAGTTGGTAAGCTTTTGGACCCATTTGTCTTTTGATGATGTAGGGACCTTCCTAAGTACTGCTAGTTTGCCAAGCATAGAGTGGCTAGCGATTGTGTCTACCTTTTTCAACACTAGGTCTCCACATTAGGAAGGTTTTTTCTTTGATGTATGAATCGTAGTATCGAGCGATTCTCATCGTGATCTCTTCCTATAAGAGTGTGGCGTGCGTTCTGAGCTCTTTTAATAAGTTGGTGGCTATACATATACCTTCTAGATTGGCTGCTTCCCATTTGCAGAACTTGGTATGCTGACCATGCATTTTGGCCAACAATCTTTGGCTTTGCAAGTCGAGCACTACAAAGAGCATGACCTCAGTGTTGTGTGAGAGCGAGAAAGGTGTTTTCCTGGTGACTATTGATGGGATTGTTTTGAGTGCCCATAGTACTAAGGGAAGTAATTATGCCCATTTCCCCTTAGCACCTTCGACTTTCTTTTTGAGGACTTTGAATATAAGCTTGTTGGCAGCTTCACCCCGATCGTTAGTCTGAGGGTGATGAACAAAGGCAAATTTAAGGTGACTTTCCTGAATGCTGCAAATTTTTTGAGGCATTAATCAGCAAATTGTGGTCCGTCGTCAGTTATAATAGTAAAAGATTCTCCATGTCGACAGATATTATTTGTCTATATGAAATTTTGAATCATGGAAAAAGTTGTGCGGGTGAGTGCTTTGGCTTCGATTCACTTGATGAAGTAGTCGATCATGATTAGGATGAATCTTCTTTGTCTGCTGACTATGGTAATGGACTAATAGGTTCATACCCCACATGACGATTGGCTAGGGCCTCATGATTGAGTGTATCTTGTGAGAGAGTTGCAGTGGCATTGGAGTAATTTTTGACATTGCATTAGAGTAAACTTTTGACATTGCACATATCTTTTAGAGAATTCTTTTGTCTTTTCTTAGAGTTGACTAGAAATACCGTTGCCTAAGGATTTTGAGGGAGAGTGTATGTCCTCCTTAGTGGCTACCACACTCGCATGAGTGGATCTCAATTGATAATGCCTCTTTTTGTTCGTCTCGTACACAATTGAGGTTAAGTGAGGAAGTGAATCTTCTGAATTGGTTGTTGTTGACTAATGGGTAGTTAGCTATTTTGATTTTAAATCATCTAGGGCCACTGACCTCAGTGTTGATCAATATGTTTTTTAAGTAGTCGATATAAAGGTCGACCCAACTTGCAGGATGTAGAGTTGGGTGATCCATTTATGCTTGTATCACTTCTTTATCAGTTATAGTAGGCATTGAGATTCATACGACATGTTGGTCGTTGATTTATCCCTATTTAGAGAGGAGATCGACAAGTTGATTTTAGTTCTTGAGAATTTGGAAAAATTTTGAATTATTCATGTTTGTCGATTTTTGCTTTGACTTTGAATACATGCTTCTTGAGTAGTTATTTTTTGACTTTATATTTTTCATTGATCAATAGTGAGTTTGAGTACACTTCTAGCTAGGTGACGCCTAGTCCAGAGGCAAATCGCAGACCAACGTTTATAGCTTCGTATTCGGCCTGGTTATTGGTGACCTTGAACTCAAAGTTTGTGGCTTGGGTGACTACGACCTTTATGAGGCTTATGAGGACTATTCCTGCACCAACTCTTTGCTCGTTTAAAGCGTCATCTATGTATAACATCCAACAAGGTTGTGTTGATATTTTTGAATTTGGATCTTGGTTAGTGCAGTCTACAAGAAAATTCGTGAGTGCTTGAGCTTTAATGATCTTTATTGGCATATAGGTGATTGAGAATTCACTGAGTACTACTGGACCATTTGAGTAACCAGCTCGAGTGATCAAGTTTAGCGAGAACTTCTTTACGAGGATGATCAATTATTATTTGGATGGAATGGACTTAGAATTAAGGTCAAAATCGTCTAGCTGAGTTAATGAGTGCTCATTCAAGTTTCTCCATGATGGGGTATTTTTGCTATGCATCTCGGAGTGTGCGACACATATAGTAGATGGGTCATTACTTTTTTCCTTCTTCTCGGATAAGTACAGAACGAACAATGTCTTTGCCGACTCCAAGATTTAACAATAGAGTTTCACTTGATCGAGGGCTTTGAATAAAAGGCGATTTCATAGTCTTTTCCTTCTGAAAACTGGGAGCATCTCTCTCCGAGCTGAGGGATGAAATGATTGAGTCCGGTGATTCGATTGGTGAGTTACTGGACCTCCTTGGTGATTTTGGGTGTCTTCATCTTCAATATAGCTTATACCTTGTCAAGGTTGACTCTGATTCCATTGGGCGTAAAAAAGAATCCTAAGAATTTGCCTGCACCTATTCTCAAGGTGCATTTTTGAGGATTTAGCTTTATGCTGTATTTTTTGAGAGTAAGGAAAATCTCGTAGAGGTCTTTGATTTGTTGGTTGGGAGATCAGCTCTTGACCAAGAGGTTTTCTAAATAGAATTAAATGTTTCTTCCCTTATGTTCTTTGAAGATTTTTTCCATTGTCTTTTGATAAGTAGCTCCAACATTTTTCAACCCAAATGGCAAGACTTTATAGCAATATAGTCCTTCCACTATGATGAATGTAGTTTTCTCGCAATTTTCAGGGTGCATCTTGATTTGGTGGTTGCTTGAGAAGCTTCTAAAAAGCTCTTTACTAGATAGCCTACTATGGAGTCAACTAAGGCATCAATCCTTAAAAGGGGGTATCCATCTTCATGGCATGTTAAGTTCAGATTGGTGAATTTTACACATATTCTCCACTTGTCTAAGCTATACCATCACCATGTTAGAGATCCAGTCCAGATAGTAAACTTCTTTGATGAAGTTGGCGGTAAGTAACTTTTCTACCTTTTTTTTTAGATGGGTCGATAAGTAAAATTATAGCTTTTCAGATCTTTTGTTTGATGGGTCAAGAGTTACATTTGACTTTCTTACTGATGCTTGGCATTTATGCTATTGTCCATGCGAATACTTCAATATTATTGTGTAGAGTTTGCACCAACTTATCTTGATGATCTTCGCTGAAGGAAGTGTTAATTTTGAGGTTTCTACCTAGTTCAGCTTCCATTATGGGCACTTCTTCGATGGCTTCATTTGTTTATATGCTCGATCCTCCCTCCATATTCAGGTGTAGGATTTCTTTAGAAGTGTTTGCTATACCTACTGCTCGTAGGTAGCAGGTGGACGACTGGGCTAGGTCGCCCCTTATCGTGACTTCTCTTCTTTTAGCAAGAAATTTGACAACGTTGTGGTATGTGGATACCACAACTCTAAAGGTGTTTAGTAGGGGGCTGCCGAATATGACGTTATAGGTTGTGGGAGCATTTATGATGATGAAGTTTGCCATAACCATGCATTGACAATTTCCTTCGCCTTCACCCTAAGTGACAGGTTGGGCGATCGATCCTTCAGTTTCATTGCTCTTGCTAGAGAATTTGTAGAGGGGTCTTGCGGTTAGAATGAGCTGAGAGGCCAGCAAATTAATTTTGTCTAAGACTATTATGAAGTTTATGTTCATTGATCTGCCCGTATGTATCAGAGTGTTAATAATCTGATAGTTAGCGATTAGGGCAGTTACTATTATTATTTTATTGTGTGGGTTGACCCTGGTCAGTTCATATCTTAACTAAAAGTGACAGGTGTGTCATCGATGGATCATGAGAATGATACTGAATGGACTTCTTTGGCTCATGACTTCTTTGCAAGTGTGGGGGCATCCTCACATTCACCGCCAAGGTTGGCGGGCCAAGGTTGGCGGGCACTACTCTAGCTATGTGGATGGCTTGAGCAGGACTAGGCTCGTTGGCGCTTTCTTCTTGTAGAGGTTTTTCTTAGTTGTTATTCTGGATTCATGAAAACAAACTCCTTGATTTTTTTGTCTTTGATGAGCTATTTGATTAGGTTTCACAGGTGGTGACACTCTTTGGTGTCATGTTCATGGTCTCTGTGTAATACACAATATCTTGTGGTATCTTGCACACTATTGATCTTCATTGGACTGGGCATTTGAATAATTCTTTATTTTGTATAGCCTCCATAAGCTTGGCCATAGATACTCTTAGTGGAGTAAAGGTTGGATATGTTTGGTGGCGGTGAGCAACCCTTCTATATTCCTCCTCAGTCCTTGATGCTGGCGATGCTTCTATTCCAGAGGTCTTGACTAAATGGACGTCTTATATAGATCAGGTGGTGATGGTTGCGCTGGAAATTTGATCTTTGGTTTCTTTGTTCCCAGGACGGGTTCTTTCTCTGTCTCTTCATGGATAAAAGTTTCTTCTCATGTCGATCTCATGACATGGAGTGGTCATTGTGGGTTTGACCACTCAGTTATATTCTTCAACATTGACATGACTATTGATAAGTTCCAACAATTTTGCCAAGTTTTTGGTTGTTATAGGCTAAGTGCATACCTGAAATGTCTTTCCCTCAGTCTTTGAGTTAGGGCTGCTTGGGAGACTGCTGGTTCTAGGTCCTTGACGACGAGCATTTCCTTCAAAAACCTTAGTATGAAGTTTCTCAATGATTCTTTGAGTTCCTTTCTCATTTTCAACAGGACTTACGAGTTCTTCGGGGGTTTCTAGGCACTGGCGAACTGTGTCATGAACATTCATTTGAATTTGTCGAAGGAAGTGATCTCTCCATTGGATAGGCAAGTGAATCACCTGAGTACCGAGTCTTTGTGGATGGTGAAGAAGAGATGACATTGGAGGGCATCGTCAATGTCTAGAAGGGAGGTCATAGGCTCAAAGGTTGTCACGTGGTCTGTGGGTTCACCTTGGTAGGGCTCTAGGTGGGGCACATTGAACTTGGGAGGCACACTTGCTTTGGCGATTGATCTAGAGGTGATGTTGGTCAGCCCCGATTCACTTTTTTTTGGCTTTCATGGCTGGTGGGCTGGAATTTTTATCCCTTATCTGGGGGCGGGTATGCTTGGTGATTGGATCAGAGGCATGTGCTTCTTCCGGAGGCTCACGATGAACTCCAGGGTTGAATGATCTGTTGGGCTTGTGAAGGGTTTGCGCTGGGTTGCTAACGATTGTAAGAGCGTTCTGGATGGACTTAAGAAGTCGCGCTTCCATTTCTTGCAGTTCGTGTTGGGTGGTATAGTTTCAGTTCATCGCATTTATTGAGGTCTCTGGTCACTCGGTGGGAGTAGTGATCTTTTGACCCTTGGCATCAATTCATGCTCACCACACCTAAGAGGATATTGAATCTATATTTGTCTAGTGGATGATGCTCGACTGTACTATATAAATCTACCTATGAGTTGATGACTTGTGTGTGAGGATGATGAAGACAAAAAAATAAGGAAAGAGATAGAATGGATTTGAACAAAATATATATTTTTCCAGTTAAAAATACAAGAATGAGAGTAAGCAAGAGCTTTATCCTATAGCTTAAGCTAAACTAGAAAAAACAATATCTCTTTATCCCTCTATGCTTTGTTGAGTCTCTTTTAGTGTTGTCTATTTCTGTGTGCTTTAATGTGTTTTTCTTATATCCTCTTCCCCTATTTATAGGGCTTGGAGATTTACAGTAGAATGTGTACATAATACATGAGTTGTACTATCAGTCTTTAATATAGCTCGACCATCTATGCTGAGTGGTGTGGTGATCTTGCGGGAGATGATGCTGGTGAGATGTACATGTGCACGTCTTTTGATCGATTTAGCGTGAGGTAGGAAATTAGTATGATGTCACCCACTGGGGTGAGAGGGGGCGAGTGATTATTTGACATTGATCTCTGAGTATGGTGATGATCTAATCATGAGAGATTATTTGTGGATGAGATGTGTGTCTTTAGTTTGATTTTTGATAGTTCTCACATCGAAGATTTGACTTTGGCTGAGATAAATAAAGACTTGTTTGACTAAGAGAAGAACTTCTAAGATTTCCCTTGTCGAGGAGGGTGACTGCTTAGAGGAATTGGCTAAAGGAGGTTCGTCGTGCTCTAGTGATAAGTTCCTTGCTAGCTATTAAGCGAGTCCTTCGAAAGGATTGTACTAAAAGAGGAGGGAATCCTCCATTTGCACGATCCAAACGTTACCTGTAAGATACCTGCTAGAAGGTCCCTACACAAGCAGTCATGGGTGTACACGTTTGACTTAGATTGATTATACAAAGTTTTAAACTATAAAAATAATTTTTTTTAGCAATGTTAAATATATAAAATAATCTTTGCTTGGCTTCACAATGCTTTTGAATTAGTAGTACATACATGTAGAAGCAAACATAAGGCTTTTTCAAAATAAAAAAAAAGATTAAAAATTTATGCACCTTCCAATAACAAAAATTACTCGCGCAAAATAATCAATATTTGAATATTTTAAAGCCTCACATGCATCAAAATACAAATTTTCAAAATTCAAGCATGCCGCTTTAAGCGTTCGACAACTCAAGAAATGTGCTATTGCCTCAAGAAGCATGCAAATACACCATGCAAATGCTCTAAAATATTTTAAGTGCATTATGTGAGGGCACAAAAAGAGCTAAGTAAATTGAAAGTGTAAGAATATGTTATGTAAATGTATCAAAATGTATGCAGTGCATTGCACATTTAATATCAAAAATTTTAAAATATGCAAATTTAAATATTAGAAATGATTTTTTTATTAGATTTAAATGAGAATTTGACTCTTAGCATGAAACAATGAAAAAAAAAAGATTCATATACCGGACCCCATGAAGTTGGGATAAATGATTATTGTTGTTGTTATTATTAAATTTTCCTTGAAAATTATACTCTTATTTTTTGGACATACCAAAAAGCATCAAACCTATTTTTACAAAATTCTACTTTTTATTTAGATCACTTTGATATATACAAGTGCATATAAAAAAATAGTCATATTATTTATATAAGTTATTTGTTAATTTAATTAAATCCTTATAAAATGTTACTGTTCATTGATTAAAATTTTGGAGTTATGTTAATGTATTGTAACAAATCAATTTCCCAATCATCTTAACATGCAATGGTTGATTTGGGTCATAGTGGCAAGGAATGGCTGTGATGATTCAGAGCTGTTTGATCTCGTGTGAGATTTGAGCACCGAGTGTGGTGCAGAGTTTCTATTCTTTACTCGTAGGCAAGCTATCAATTTCGTAGCAAATCCCATGTTAGTCCTTTCAAGTTTACTTTTATGTTCATTTCATTTGTTGTTACAAGTTGTGGAGTCAATAAGTTCTTTTGTTCCATGCACATCGTACTTTTACTGTCGTAATTGGAATTTTAATGTTGACGACATCTATGTTAAAGAGATAATGAATTTGTGCGGGTTAAAATTTTTTTATCTAATATTCTCTTTTTCGAGATTTTTTTTATTTTTATTATTGAATATTTATATTTTTTTTAAGAGATAAAGAGAGAGAGAGCTAGATAGGGAAAGAGTAAGAGAAAGAGAAAGAGGGAAATAAATAGATTAAGAGAGGCACAAGCATAGAGAGAGA
>JAJBZI010190986.1:0-11309 GCA_021234465.1 Dendrobium hybrid cultivar
ATGCTTGTTTTTAGGAATTAAAGCTAGAGCTGTGGCTTTTACCATAATAGGAAGATGGTCACTGATAAAGAAATGTTTAACCGCTTTATAAGTCAAGGCACCAATAAAATTCCAAATACATTTGTAAAACCCAAAATTAAAACCATCTGGATCAACATTAACAACTGAGAAACTAGAAAAAATAGCCTATTTAATCTCCTCCATAGTGATAGGAGCTGTTAAAGCCTGACCTAAATGAGAAGGTAACATTTTCCTCAGGGGAATGGTAATTGTATCATTCTCATTCAAATTAGTATTATTAAATATAGTTTTAAAATGATCTACAATAGAGTTAATAGTAGTAGAAGTGTTATCAGAGAAGAGAGCTTGAGGACAACACCATTAGAGGCATTATTTATGTAGTTTATTATTGTATCAAAGGAGGAGAACTTTAGTGATCATTGTATTGTCTTATCTTTTAGTACTTAAATGTAATGTTAATCCTTTGTTTAGCTATTTTTACTTCCTAATTTAATTCATTGAATTGTCTTCATTTATGTTTATGTGCACTTGAGAATGTTAAATAATTGCAAACGTTGTGAATTGGAATAATTAAAATAAGATAAATATAATATTCAAGGTGATTGATTACATAATAAGTGGAAGATAATCCAAATTTAACAATCATAACAGTTACTAATGAAATGACTAAAACTAATCATTCTTAGTAAACTAAACTCTAAAACCATTAAAGAAGCACTTAACTATGTAGCTAGGGTTTGAATGAATAAATTTTAGAGAAAACATAATAATCATATTAATTAGGAAAGTCTATTTGAGGTAGTAATTATGGCATTATAATTCATAATTGATTCTCACTTAGATTACTCTTAGGAGGGGACAATTAGGCATCCAAACAAAGTACTCTATCCTAAGATAAAGAAAAAAAAAAAAAGGCAAATGAACTAAAAGAAGATAAAGAAATAGTAAGTACTAGAATATCAAAAATTGGCACCTAAAAAGTCTAACTCCACCTAAGAAATCTAAGTTTGAAATGAAGCTAAGGATAATTCTAAGAAATATAATACATAATGAAACTTGAAGTGGACTTGATAATTAAATGAATATGAAATTTTCCTAAATTTAAAGACAATCAACCAAGCTAAGTTAGTCAACTCATGTACATACACATTTAGGGGAAGGATTTAGTAAAAATATTGGTTTCAATGATGAATTAGCAGGTTTATTAATAATTATATTAATTAAAATTATCAACCACTAAATATTTGTAATTATTAAATCTTGGAGTGAAGTATAGTCTTACTTCTGCTATTTCCAAAGTTACAATTTAATGAAATTGAAGTAATATTATCACAAGTGCATTACTGTTGCTTGAGAACAAGCAATGACTTGAGTTTGGGAGAATTTATTAGTATAAATATTGTCATAAGTTTTTATCTATGTTTTTTTTGTGAAAAATATCTATTTTGGTTATTTTTGTGTAGGAACATAGAGTAAAATGATTGAAATGTGAAAAAATAGTGTAGCACCACTTCACCATCATGCATCACAATGTCTGAGGCCAAAATTTGGTGCCACAACAACAATACCAATGCACCATGGCACCGATACTCTCAAAAAAATTTCAAATTAATACAGAACCCCAGCATCACACATCACAATTCTGGAGCGCCAATAGTGCCCTGGCGGAACCTAATTAGCACTAGGATGGAAGTATTCTCTATAAAAATGAAATAAATTCAAAATCGCTGCCAAACCTTGAAGCGCATTGCAACGCCACAGCATGCACAAGCAATTTGAAACCCAGCATTCATGGAGTACTACTGCCTAGTAGTTCATTCAAAAGAATCATGTTGATCCAACCCAGCATCATGTCGATCCATTTCAGAATTGTGGTGAAGATAGTCTTCCAACGCTAGTTTATTTTTAAGCAATGTGGTGCCTTTTGTTCAAGTGCCATGGTACCCGTACTTAAGTATAAATACTTTTCTTTTCAAGTATGAGGGGGCGGACTAATTCTTTGGAAGTTAAGATAGTGTATGTAAGAGAAAAAAAAGTGTAAGGAGAGTCTATACTTAGAGAATGGTCTTAAAAGCATCTAGCATTTGTATTTACTAGTAAAAGCTATTCTAGGTGCAATCCTTCACACTTAAAACTCTTGTAATTTACTTTTATGTTTGGAATGAATGTTGTTTTCTGTAAAATAAATTCCATAGCAAGCTAATTATTTAGTTTTGGGCTTGTAATGTGTGGTGATGCATGTCTTTCTTAAGTAAACTCAAGTTTATAAAATGATGAATGTTGTTTTCAATTACTCTCATGCTTAATTTAGTTTTTTGCAATAGCCATGCTCAAACTTAATATCTAGTGTGATTCATTGCCTCGATGGAGAAATGTTAGAATAATTAGGAGAATTGAAACAGAAAACTTTCATGCAAATACATAGGATGAATAGTATTTTAAAGTCTATGGAGATGCAATAATTGTAGTAAGGTGAGAATCATTCTTTAAACTCTTATAAGCTCAATAGAGATCTAAGAGTTCAAATTCTTTGATTCACAACAAAATGAAGAAGATTCAACATAGAAAAACATTGCATCATTCACCATCATAAGTTCAAAATAATTTTATTTATAGAATTTCAACTTAAGAACTTGCATTAGTTTGGTAGTAAACAACTTCTTGTTAGATTTGGTAGGATAAACCTTGCAAGTTGAGTAGACTAACATTCATTGCTAGGATAGCATTTCCTCATGGGATCAATACTCTACTTACACTTTATTACTTGTGGGACATTTATACTTACATAGTTACCAAAAACTCAACTTATTTTACTTTCATGGTTATTTTATATTGCTAGAAGTTATGTTTTGTATTTGTACTCTTGGTCACGCAAAGAGAAATATTGCATCAGTAGTAAGCCACCAATTATATACCTATAACCCTTAACAATTCTAGGTTGTATATCCCAAACTTGATTCTCACTTCACCTATAAAATAAAGTATAAGTAATTACAAGTTTGAATAAATTAAAGTTAAAAAAGTATATGAGTTTTTTATATTACTTCAAGCACATGTATCCTAAGCATTTTTCCTCAAGCTTCTTAAGGTAAGCAACATGTAGTGTTGATCTACCAACATGCAAACACTCTTATATTTCGACCTATAGACGGTTCAAACATCATGCCATATACACATGTCTAGGCTTTGTGGCTTCTTTTAACTCCATATATAACTGTGTTAAAATTGGTCCACCAAAATTGTACTTCGAGAACTAAGCCAAGTCCTCCATGAGCAATAGATAATGTAAGTGCACTATGAGTTTGGAAAATACTATGTTTTAAGTTATCATATTTTGCATGAAATTGTCTTATATTATCATTTTATTCAATGAATTTTCATAAAGCATGTAAAAATGAGCTATGATTAATGTGGCAACGTGGTGCCACACCTTAGAGCACCATAGTCATAGGATCAAAAAACCCAAAGAGAAGATTGTCGATGCATTGCCAAGTAGCACCACAGTGTAAGCTCCTAGAATGTTGCTATGGCATGGAAGCTTAACCATGACAAAGAACAAGGGCCACAACACCAAATCACCCAAGTGCCATGACAAAGCAGTTAATACAATTATGTCACTGAAATGACATGTCAATTCAGTTAAAGCACCACGGTGGAGTATCATTCAAGAACTATCGTGTTAGTTCATTTTAGAACATCGCAGTGCTACATAACCCAATGTCACGGCATTACGACCAATTATTGAACTTCTAATATAATTTATGGTTGAATTTTTTAAAGGGAGAGTTTTTTTGTGAGAATTCTTTTTCATTTTTTGTATTGTGGGAGAGGGAGAGTGAGGAGGAAGAACAAAAGGAGATTTGGAGCCATCTTGTATCATTAATTCAAGTCCTATTTTTCTTTCTCAAACTTTTGTAATATATTTTTAGATTTAAAAAGAAGTAGATCTTGGTTATTTTTATTATGATGATTGGCTAAATCACTTTTGTGGTTATGATGTGACAGGAATACATGTGTTACATAGAGTAGATCAAGTACTTAAAGATTTTTTATTACTATTTATTCTTCCCTCGAACCTAATTTAGTTGTGCATAGGTTATGTACAAAATTAAAACAAAGTGTGATCTACATCCTTATGGAGCCATAGTGGAACAAATAGAAAAACTTGAAAGAAGTGCTTGAAAATATAAACATATGTTTTCATAGGACTTTGGAATTTCTAAGGAGTAATTTAAAAAGTGGTGAAGTGAGTGACTTTGCTAAGATTCCAACAAGCTCAATATAGATGCGGAGTTACTTATGCTCTAGTTCATAGTATATATTTGGTGGACCAATCTATGTGCACATAAATTCTCATTCTTCATAACATCATATTCTTAACATTTTATAACTCACTTCTAGTGTATTATTGTTTGTTTCCTTTCACTAGAGAAAACCCTTAATCTATGGTAAGATGAATCTAGAACTAGTAAAATTTGTAATAACCTAATAATTAAAAACATTTAGTTCATTTGGGAATGATACTCAACTCAATTTTGTATTACTAAACACGACATGTTCACTTGCGTATTACAATATTAGTAACCAAAAAAAAGAATGTCATGCACCTGATAACTCGATGTGTTGGGTAGAAGATTTTGAAACATATGCAAACACAAGTCGCTAGAACTCAATGTCACTAGGTGTATGTATAAGTCACAACAAAATGTCTAGCGAAGATATCATAGGCGCAAATATGTCTAAATAAGGGTTCACTCCATTCAAAATATGGAGGATAACGCTAGATGACCCAAATGATGGTAAAGAACTGTTGGCTTGGGATGACACCCCAAAAAATAGTCTGAGTAATCAGGCTAAAACAACCACCTATAACATCCAACATCAATACTTTGCCAAATCAAAGGAGGGGCATCAATATATATGGCTAATATATAACTCCATATTCATGTAGTATGATGGTAATCTTACCCTTAAACATGTCAAATATATTGGTCTAGTGCGATCAATGCTCGACAAGTGTTTTCAATAAGTGGTGGTTTAGACTTATAAAATCCATGTGCCAAAGACAAATCCAAGCCTGCAATACTCAAACCTTCAATCATGTGGGGGCATGTAATAGGCACTCCCTAGCAATAAGTACATGTTAAACAAGCTCTATAATGGCACCCTCACTAACACAATTAAAATTATTACACCACCTATACAAATTGCATTGAAGAAATTATTACATTTTGGTGTGCAACACAATGAGACCCATGTAATTGTTCTATATTTGGGTAGAACACGCATAGTGTAGATCTAATCTCAACATTTAGTTGTTAAGCACATCACCTAAGTCATCACTAAGCTCATCTATGATGCTCCTTTGCCATGGTGCTTATATTTATAGAAGTTAGAATAATATGTGTAAATTATATTAATTACAATGCTAAATTAGGTCATTGTATAATGTAAAGAAAAGGGGGATTAAACGAAGTAAATGAAAGGGTACCTTGAATTTTGTGGAGTATGAGGGCAAGTTGTCCTAATGTCTTTTTGTGGTGCAAATGTTGCATATTATACTACTAAATGCTCCAAGCTCACCCATAGTATTTTTGTAGCATCTTGTGCATTTTCAACCAATGTGACATTTTTAAGTTATGTGGAGGGAGTTTTATGACTCCACAAATTCAATTGTGCACTACTACACAACCAAATATTTTTGGGATGGCATAAAAGCTTGCACTATATGTCTTTTTGTAATTATAAGTTGTTATAAGATGAATCAATTCTCATAGAACCATGGTACACTACAGAAAAAATAGGGTATATCCACAAAATTTCTGGCAAATTTTTGGCAGAAATTTTGTTAGTTTATCCGTGATGCGACAAATCTTTTGATGGAAAAATTCTACCAGAAATTCCATCGGTTATAAGTAGACACGATGAAATTTTTGACGAAACTTTTAGTTAATTTTTAGCAAAACATTTCACTAGAAATTTCACCGGCAAGATCCCTATTACGCCACCTAGCTCGAGCTTCCTCCCTATTCCAATTTTTTTTTCTCAAACGCAAGGTTTCACCTCTCCATCACCCATCATCATTCTAGCTACATTTTTACTCACTTTCATCCATTTAAATGCTATTTGAGAGGTATTCTTTCTTCTGTTAGCTCCTTCTATTTTTTTTTTTTATTTGAACCATTAGTTTTTGTTAGAATTGAATTTGACTTGTAGTTTAGGTTTCATAAAATTATTCATTTATGTCATTCACTTAGTATGGTAAAGTAGTTTTGGTTGTGTCGGATGCGTTAAAAATGTAGATTTTGGAATGTTATAGAAACAATGCTAACTTCTTAGTGAGAAAAAAATGCTATTTGAAGGAAATATGATGTTTGGCAAGAAGACAGATGTAATAAGAGTTGTTCTATAGCACTTGTGTATTGATGAGCATTAAGTTATTTTTTTATAGAACATAGGAATGTATCATAAATTGTCACAAAGGGTCACATAAATTCCCATGAATGTGCATCTACGCATCCAAAGTTATTTATCTAAATTAATTATATGCTTTATAGGATTGTAAATTGAAGGAATATATGAATATCCAAGCTGAAAGGAGTTGGATGTATAATAGATTATTATTGGGATAAAAAGTATTAATAGATGAATTTATTCAGAGAGTGGAATAGTTCATATCAACTACCTTCATTTCTGTTAGATGGACTGTTTAGATATCCATGTTCAAATCATAAAAATCAAGCTTACCTCACTCCTAATGAGGTTAAACATTATTTGTATCATAGAGGACTTGTCTTAGGGTACTAGTTTTGGGCCTCACATGGTGAGTTCAAGCCACATTCGGACAGTCAATATGATCCATCTATAATTTCAAGAATAATAGAGAATGATGAAAGTAATAGAACATATAAAGATCTTATTTTTCATATAGCAGGTCAAAACATAAGACCATATATAGATGAGTCAACTAACATAGAAGCACAAAAATTTTATGAATTATTATAAGCTGCTTAATGTCAGTTATGGGATGGTTGCACTATGCATTCTGAGTTATTAGTTGCAGTTAGAATACTAAGTACCTCCAGAGTTCTTCAATAATTTTATCAATTTAATGAAGGAAACAAATCCTGGGTATAATCTAATTCTAGTAGATTTGTATCGGACGAAGAAGTTAGCATCAAAGCTAGGCCTACCTGTTGTAAAAATTAATTATTGTACTAATGATTGTATGTTATATTTCAAGGATGCTACGACAGACACTATTTGTTGAACTTGTAGTATACATCGACATAAACCTAAATCAAGAAAATAGTGAAAATAGAAGGATGTAACGTACTCTTTAATTATTTTATTTACTCATTATTCATAGACTTTAGCAGTTGTATGTCCATGAGCTCCATAGGTCCCATGATATGGCATAAGAAAAAGTTATCTCATGATAGTATTCTATCTCATCCATCAGATGTAGAAGCATGGAAGCACTTTGATCGTACACATTCTTCCTTTGCTATAGAATCACATAATCTAATGTTAGGTTTATGTACTGATACTTCACCCTGAACAGTCAGGCAGCTTCATCATACTCTTCTTCACCTGTTATATTAACACTTTATAATCTTCCACCTGAGATGTGTATAACTACCTCTTATATGTTCTTGATGTTTACTAAACTAATACCATACAACCCAAAGATTAAAAAAGAAGTTTATTTACAACATTTGGTTGATGATCTTAAGTTGTTGTGGGAAGATGTTGTTCTTATGTACAATATCTTAATAAAGTAAAATTTTATCCTTAAAGTTGCTTTATTATAGACCACAGGCGATTTCCCGTGTATGGTATGTTATCTGGTCAGAGCACTGCAGAAAACTTAGATTGCCCTTACTGCATGGAGAACACAAAAGCACTTACCTTAAAATGACTATCATCAAATGTTCGTACCTTTATCTAACCCGTATAGGAAAAACAAATTTGTCTTCTTTAAAGATCAGGTTGAAAGGTCACTTTTGCCAGGGAGATTAAGTGCATCAGAATTACTTGAAAGAGTTCCTAACTTATCAACTATTATTGAATTTCCTACATTATCAAAGTGTAGAGTTCCTGTATATGGAGTTCAGTATAATTGGACCCAAAAAAGTATATTCTAGATGTTACCTTATTGAAGTACCAACTTAATCAGACACAACTGAGATGTTACACATGTTGAGAAAAATATATTTAATAATATTTTTAATATCATCTTGGATGTTAAAGGTAAAAGTAAAGATAATTTGAAGGATTGAATAGACTTAAAAGAATATTGCAAGAAGTCTTAAACTTAAAAAAATCGTTGATTAAAAAAAAGTAAACCATAAGTTTATTTTGTATTTGCATTGCAATAAAAAAGATCAGTTTCTCAGTGATTCCAATCATTGAGAATGCCTGATAGATATGACTCAAATTTATGCTGATGTGTGGATATTAGAGCTAGAAGAATATCTGGAATGAAAAGTCATGATTTTCATATTGTTATGAAGTTTTTACTTTCAATCATACTCAATCTTTTACCATATTATATATCAAATCAATTGAATGAACAAGATTAGTTAGTTTTAATTAAAACCAAACCTAATTGTATTGTAGAGCAATAATATGTTATACCAACAACATATCAAGAGGTAGAAATGTTGGATTTTTGGGGTCCTACATCTGATATTCTAGAAGATTTGATTCTTATTTGTGAGACATAGTTGGAAAAAGTTGATAGTTCCAACTCTGAGTTAAATAAAAATGAGGAAGCAGATGAAGGAATATTAGAATTTAGCGAAGGTTCTAGTTCAGAATAGTACATAATAAGTTTACATTCCAAATTATTTTTTTAAGAAAATGTATTACCATAGTATTTTTAACTTTATCCTATAAATTATTCCTATATAACCAGCATTTTTATCTAAATATTACAAGTTTTTTTTTTTCAATACACTGCAAACTTTTTATCTATAACATACAATTTTTTCTCTTTATGAAGTTCTTCTTTTTACTTATAATGTAAACAAAATTTAATCTCTATTATTTTTTTTTCAGATGGCATCAGGTGATGAGTCTCCTCGCAAATTTCTTACAGTCATATTTGGTCATAGGAAGAAGTTGGCCAGTCAATCTTCTAGATACAGTTAAGATGATCAGATTCCGGCGATGCCACCGCCACCACAGGTGCCTCATAGGGCAGTGCCAACTCCACCACATATGCCTTACCAGGGAGTTCCACTATCACTACAAGTACCTCCCAATCCTTCTCCCCTGGTAATAGTCCACATTTCCCATCACCAAATGCCACCCAATCCACCTTTTTCTATCCATATTATGCCTCATCACCTTCACAGGCCACTCCCTCTGCCTATCTTTACCATCCTTACTATCCTTACTTGCAACCTTAGGATTATGCAACTCGATTTAGCCATATCAGGCTGGACTATGTACAACACTAGATTATAAGGCTGACAAGGCAAGTCCTTCACAATCAGCTCCTTCATATGGAGGGTCTTCTAAGGACGGATAATAGTATATAGAGCTTGAGAGTGATATAAAAGTTTCTAGTTTTAATTATTTTTTATTTTTTTTAGATTAATCATATTATTTAAATTATATTTTTATGTATAGGTTTAATCCCACCAAGCAACCAATACATAAGATGAAAGTCATCATTAGAAGTAGATATGATGCTCCCTACTTATCTTGGAAAAAAATCTCACAAGATGTTTGGGATATGTGGTTCAGAGAGTTCAAGGTAAGTAAGACTCATTTTAAGAAGTTTATATAATTGTTTACTAATGTATTTAGCTATGGCATTCTTAAATAGAAAGACTTAAAGTGGCTTTCTCAACATAATGCCAAAATCAGAATAAATTTTGAGAAGAGGGGTCCAACTCGCTTAAGGGACATGTTCACTAATATTAGAAAGAATGGTGAGCGGCCCTTATGGATTAGAGAGGGAGTATGGGGTGAACTTATGAGAGCATGGTCCACACCTGAAGTCATCAAAAAGAGGGAGAAAAATAAATTGAATAGAGCATTAGACTATAGGGGGTTAGGGGGCTCCCTTCACACTGGTGGTTCCATGCCTTACATGAAGCATAGAAGACTATTGGTAAATTATTTCCCTTATTACATATAAATATTTATGTTATCTTAACATATTTTTCTATAGAAATATGTACTTAGTACAGAGCCTACACCCTTAAAGTTGCACACATGAATGCATCAACCCCAAATAGATCTAAAATGGGTTGATTAGAGATCAAAAAAAGCTCATGTGAGTATCTTATGTTTTATAGTGTACATTAATAACATGTAAATTTAAGTAAATTTTGATGTATTTCATTTTGTGTGGAATGATTTTATATGCATTTGAGATAGTCAGTTTTTTAGTGGCGAGGGATCATCTTTCGAATCAAAACAATATTCTGATTACCACACATGGTCACAAGCAATGGAGGGAAGCAATGGGAGAGATTCTATGGATTAGGCTCCTAGGAACATGCACATGAGTCCTCCTCAATATCATATGGTGATAGGGTGATGAGAATGTAAGCCAAAGGGTGGCTGATTTCACCAAAGAACTATAGGAGATGAGATAAATGGTGACCATGATGTCTCAACAAACTCAGATGCATGAGGAATGTAATCATTCATGAAAGTAAATCAAAAGAAGAAAAGTAAATAGTCAAAGCCTGAGTCTAAGGATAGTGAAGAAACACATGAAGCTAATTAGTTTTATTTTGAGAAATCACTATTAAATATTATTGTAAATATTAAAAATTCTAATATGAAAGTATAATATAATTATTTGTAAACTAAGTTTTCAATGAATACAAAAGTTTACTCCTTATATTCTTGCATAGCTTTCATATGATTTTGTTGTGATATTGTATGTTTGAGTTTTCACGGGATTCCCAAAAAATTGTAAACTATTTCATCGCATGAAGGAAGGGTTGTTTTTTCAAAATACTATAGATTTTCAATGGATTTCTAGTAGAAACTTCATCAAAAATATTTGATACAGGAGTAGAGATGGTTTTCCCAGCAAAATGTTTGCCAAAAAGCTTTTCCAAACTTTTTTGCCAGCATTACCGACAAAATTCTGTCGATATTAACTGCCAAAAGTTTCTTGCAAAATTTTTTTCGGCATGTTATAACGGCCATTCTAGCAAAAATTTTGCCAAACTTTTTGCTAGAAAATCGTTAGAAATATACAATGGAATTTCCCAGTGGTTGACCACTTGTTACAATGAATTTTTGGGATTCAACTT
>JAJBZI010190987.1:0-14307 GCA_021234465.1 Dendrobium hybrid cultivar
TATATATAAATGTTTAGTTTTTGATGCACTAGGAGTAATGGTGGAAGGAGATAATTAAAATGTTATGAAGTGGCCCAAGAAGACATTTCAGAATTCAGTAATTCATAATTCTAATTGGAAGGATGATCATAACGTTGATATTCCTTTTTTATTAGCATTTTCTAGTATTATTTTTAATTTCATGCAAAGAAACTTCAATAGGGCTACTGATTTTTGTTCTAAACTAGCTCTAGAATCTTATTTTATTAGGTATAGTGAGGAAGATTGTATTCTTCATAATATTTTTTTGAACATTCTAAAGGAAGATTGAAATGTTATCCAGCTTCCTTAGATAGGTTGTATCTTTTCCTTTCTTTAGTAATATTGCAATTACAAATTTTCAAAAAAAAAAGGAGAAATTTATCATGTAGTGAAGGAGTGATTAGCATAGGTTAATCATTCATTTGCTACGATTTTGATGAACTCAATAGAGACTCAAATTAAGTTATACTTTGGTTCATAACTAAATTGAATAGACTAATCTAGATCATTAATTTTCATAAGATCTATCATAAATTCAAAAGTTTATTGTCCATTGAAAAATCGTAAAAGCTTTTGGTTATTTTTGTGCAATCATTAAATGTTTTTTTAGGATAGATAAATCTAGATAATGATAAAATTGATAATTTGCTCATAAGATTAGCTTTACTAATTCCCCAAGGGAATGATACTTTTCTTACTCATTATATTTATTGAATGGCATGTGCACTTGCATAACATCATGTTCAAATAGAAGATTATGTTTTTAGAATTGTTGTTGGGTAATCAATGCCTAATTTTATTAAGTTGATATTTATTTTAAGACCACAGATTTAATCTTGCTTTGTTATTTTCTTATATAGTTATTTATATTTATTATTGTGTTTTTTTTATTTATCTTAAATTTGCTGAACTTGGCATTATAATTATCTGTGTGTGGAATGTATAGCAATCACCATTATAGATAACCGGTGTATATAGTATCTTTTGATCCTGAGATAGAGTAAATACTTTAAAAAAAAAAAACAAATTGAAATCATGGCAGACCAAATGAATGAAAATGAGCATCATAGGTCACTTAGAGAGTATACAAATCTTGTAATAGATGACACCATTAAAGCACAAATAGACCCATTGTCTAAGCAAGTGAATTTGACTTAAAACTTACCATTATCCACATAATGCAAAATTCCCAATTTGGGGGATCTTTTGTTGAGGATCCCAACCTACACATAGCAAGTTTTTTAGAGATTTTTGAAACCTTTAAATAAAATGGTATCTTTGATGATTCCATCGGGTTACAGTTGTTTGTTTTCTCTATGAGAAATAAAGTAAAGTTATGGTTGAATTCCTTGCTCCTAGGCTTAATAACCACATAAATAACTTGGCACAAAAGTTCTTTACTAAATATTTTCCTCTATCCAAAATTGCTACGCTTAAAAAAAAAATCACATCCTTCACTCAGTTAGATGGGAGTCCATTTATGAAGCCTGAGAATGGTTTAAACGGTCGTTAAGGAAGTGCTCTCACTATTCCCTACTCAATTTGTTGATCATTCAAATATTTTATAATGGGTTGGCATGTTCACTTAATTCTATAATAGATGATGTTGCTAAAGGTTCCTTAATGTCTAAACCATTGATAACACATATTGTTTAATTGAAGAGATAACAACTAATAACTTCCAATGGCCTTATGATAGAGTTCATTCTAAAAAAATTTGCTAGTGTACATGTTGTAGATATCTTATCCATCCCTACTTCTGAAGTGCTTGCAATTTCTAAAAAATTAGATAACTTATGAATGAATCCAAATTAGGGAGCACCCATCATTTTTGACAAAAATATATTAGGAATTAACTTATTCTTGTTCTTTAGGAGATGAATATTTGAATTTTATAATATTAAACCCAATAACCCTTACTCTAGTACATATAATCCTTGTTGGAAATATCACCCAAACATCAATTGGACTAATAATCAAAATATCAGGAACAACAACTAGAAAAATAACCAACCTAATCCAATAAGGAATTGGAATCACCCTGAACAAAATATTGGAAACCCTAGACCTAACTATCATTCAAGTTATAACTCTAATAACCAACTCAAAGACAAAAAGCTTGCATCAAAGGATTTAGTATTACAAATGTACCCAATTGCAAAGCTAAGCTTTTGCAATAGGAAATAATAAAAAATCAATTTGGGAAATTAGCTAATACAATCAATAATAGTCCCTAGGGTACCTTACCTAGAAATATTGAAGTAAACCCTAGAGGCAAATGTAAAAACTAATATAAAGCCATAAGGTTGAGGAGTGGTAAGGAGCTTAAATATAAGATTTGTGTAAATTGAGGAGGTAGAAGTAAAATCTAATCCACTATAAAATAACCAAAGTAGGGTGTAGAGCCAGAAAAACCAATTAGGAAAGTTGCAGAGAGGCAACCACCACCATTTTCCTAGAGATTATAAAAATAAAAATTGAATAAGTAATTTTTTTGTTTTCTAGAAGTCTTTAAAAAGCTGACCATGAACATTCCATTTATAAAAGCTTTAGAGCAAATTCAAAGTTATTCTAAGTTTATGAATGAAGTTTTAAGTGAAAAAAGAAAATGAAGAGACTTTGAAATAATAGTACGTACTAAAGAATTTAGTGTCATTGTTCAAAAGAAGCTCCGTTAAAAGTTGAATGACACTGGTAGCTTTACTATTCGTTGTACTATTGGGGAGCAATTATGTGGTAAAGAACTATGTAATTTGGGTATAAGCATCAATCACCTGCCCTTATCCATATTCAAAAGGCTAGACTTAGGTGTAGTATAGCCCACCATAGTGTCCCTTTAGTTAGTAGACAAATTTTTAACCTATCTTAGAGGGGTGATTGAGGTTGTGTTGGTTAAAATAGATAAGTTTATATTCCCTATGGATTTTATAGTTCTAGATATAGAAAAGCATTAGAAGATCTAAATAATACTAAACACTTCATCAATAGGACAATCTTTGAAACCTTCTATTATAAAATCTCTTACACCTAAACTGAAAACCCCACCTATACACATTAGAATTATACCTTTTTATGTAATTCATCAACTTTACCCATTATTACCTCAATTGAGTTGAATGAAGCGTAAGATATTAAAGGGATAAGTTCATTATTGTGCATGAATAAGATCTTGATGGAAGATGCTCAAAGGAGGTTTGACCCTACCATGATAGAGGTGGTGAAGAATGAAGTATTTAAGTGGTTGGATGCAAACATTTTTTACCCTATTTCTGACAATTCTTAGGTTAATCTCATTCATTGTATGACTAAGAAGGGAGCTCTATTACAATTTAGGAGCCTGACCTTATATTTTGATGATTATAAATATCATTGGATGATCATTTACTTATTCATGCTTTATACATTGCATATCTTCTTATGTGTCTCCAACCATTCTAACTATAATATACATTAAGAAAAATTGAAGAATCAAGACTCAAGATAGTGTAGCTTCAGGGTCTAAGTGAGTCTATGTTTAATAGAATCTATACTTTTCCATTTTCTTGAGTCATTTTATGCATTAGGTATATGTTGGCTAAACAATCGAGCACACACTCACAAGGGGTTATAAAAATCAAATTGTATGATCCCATATGTATTGTTGTTAAGTAAAACATATGTTAGAACTTTTATGTATTTATTCAAATGAAAATATTGTTTTTGTTAATTTTGTGTAGGAAATTTGAGGAAATAGGCCAACAAATTGAAAATTAGCTCAACACCATAACGCCCCAATAGTCTATTCTATAATACCAATAATGCCCTAACACCACTTTAGAGCATTAGGAACCACTAGATTCTTTAATTTTGTAATTAATTTAGCACACTAATATTGATTCCTTAAGTTTCACAACATTATAAGGGCCTACCACCAATTTGGAAGTACCGTTGCACCATTAAGTTATGCCATTTTGCAATTAATTTTACACCCACCTTAATCTAAAGTGCCTCTGCACCATGAAGCATCACAACTCCTATTTTTATTAACATTATAACATCGTGGTAGCATCACGGTGCCAAATTTCCTATCGTGTAGCAACAAAAAAGTTAGAAGGTTCACTATGGAAGCATAGCATTGATTTAGCCCAGCACCACGACATAGCCCAACATTGAGCACAGAGGCGCTAATTCATTTTTTAAGCTTTATGGTGCCAATCTTTTAAACATTGTAATGCTTGTGTTAGTTGTGTACTAAGTATAAATGGTTTTCTTTTTGAATTATTATGGGCAAGCCATCTATTTTGTGTACAAAATAGTAAGAGAGTGGGTGTTAAGTGTAGAGAGTGATCTTGCTTAAAGGAAATCAATTCAGGAGTTGCTATTATTTGTAAGTGATTGTCAAAGCTATTCAAGGTGATATTTTCTCCACTTAAATTCTTGTAACTTGTTGTAGTCTATATAACAAATTCTATTTTATGTGAAATTTATATTATGGTTGGCTAATTCTTTTGTTTTGGGCTTATGATGTGAAATAGACTTTCATACTTACAATGATATAAAGTTATTTTTAGTCACTTTTGATCTTAATTAAACTCATGCAATAGCCATGTTTGAATTCAAAACTTAGTGTGATTCATTACCTTGATAGATGAATTATAGAATAATTAGAAGCATTAAAATGAAAACCTTTCATACCTAGACATAGGATGAACATAATTTTGGAGTTTAAATAGATATAATCAAAGTAGTAAGGTGAAAATAATACTTACACCCTTACATGATCGATAAAGATCTAAGGGTGCATATGCTTTGATTCGTTAGCTATCTTAAAAGAGTCTAGTTAGAAAAATATTGCATAATTCATCATCATAGTTTCAAAACATTCTTATTTGATTAAATTATCATTTCAGCACTTGTAATAGTTTATGGAAAACCAATCTCAACATGATTCAACTAGATAACTTTGCTATTTGAAGTATATGGTATTAGTAGCATTTGAAGGATATAACTTTCCTCATGGGGTTGACACTCTACTGTAAATTTTATTATTTGATTGACTCATGCACTTACGTAGCAAATAAATAGCTTATTAAGTTTTTGATGCCGTTACTGGGGAAAGGTTTCATATCTTACTTATATTACTATATTGTTCAAAAAAGTAGCATAATTAATCCTACTTTTATTTTATTATAGTCTTTTTCATTGTCATCATTTATTTTGTTCATCTATTGAGTGTTCTTAAAAGTTCAATCAATGTATTCTTGTCTTTGTATTTTATTCAACATTTGTGTTTTGAGACTATGCTTGCATAATAGATTCAGTAACGAACCCCTATTGTTTGACTTTGTAATAGAAAGGACCCATACAAAAATTAGAAAAACCTTAAATATCTAAGTTTTAGAGATGGATGAATCAAATCAGTATCAAGACCAACCTAGGGCACTTAGGGAGTATGCTAACCCTTTAGTATATAGTATTAGCTAGAGTATCCATAAAGTAACCAATTAAGCTAATAATTTTGAGTTGAAACCTGTGTTCATCCAAATGGTTCAAAACTCACAGTTTGGGGGAACTCCTGTTGAGGATCCCAACTTATATCTAGTAATTTTTTTAGATATTTGTGTAACATTCAATTATAATAGAGTCTTTGATGCTATTAGACTTCATTTATCTCTCTTAAATTTCTTACCCCTAGTATCTATAACCACTTAGAATAATCTTTCCCACAAATTCCTAGCCAAGTAATTTTCCCCTTCGTAGATAACTAAGCTTAGGAATGATATCACTTCAATTACCTAATTGGATGGAGAGTTAATTTATGAAAGTTTGAAAAGATTTTAAGGAGATGCTTAGGAAATTCCCTCATCATACTTTGCTTGATTGGTTGATTATCTAGACTTTCTATAATGGATTAATAGTATCCTTTAGATCCATTATTGGTGTGGCAACTGGAGGGTCTTTGATGTCAAAGCCTTTTGATGAAGCTTATGCTTTAATTAAAGAAATGAAATTAAATAAATTTTATTGGCTTTCAGATAGTTTGAATCCTAAGAAGATAGACAATTTCTAAGAGTTGGATGATCTTTCTATTTTTACTACCCAGGTAGAGACCATATCTAAGAATTTGGAAAATTTTGGAGTTAGTCCAGCCTCAGGATCACCTATGCCTTTAGATGAAAATCTATTTAGTCCCTCTAGTGATCCTAATGTTTAAGTGGTAGAAATTATTAATTTTATAAGGAGATAAAACAACATTTATTCTAATATCTATAATCAAGGTTGAAGGAACCACCCTTAATTGGAATAATAATAATAATGGTGGCAATTAGTATAATACTAATCAACCTAACCATGTAAGATCCTAAATAATCCTCAATAACCTTTTAGAAACATAGACTTATCCGCTAGGCTTTAATCAGAATAATCAATTTAAGGATAAGAGGACATTTTTTGAGGATTTAGTTTATTTGTTAAGCATCATGACACCAATCTTTCAAATGTCATGGTGCCTATATCAATTGTGTACTAAGCATAAATAGTTTTTTTTTTAATTATTATGGGTTGTCTATCTATTTTTTGTACAAAATTAAGAGAGTAAGAGTTAAGTATAGAGTGTGATCATGCTTAAGGGAAATCAAACCAAGAAGCAGTTATTATTTATAATTGATTGTAGAAGCTATTACTGGGTGATATATTCTCCACTTAAACTCTTATAACTTATTCTAGTCCATATAATGAATTCTATTTTGTTTGAAATTATCTCTATGGCTAGCTAATTCTCTATTTTTGGGCTTATAATGTGAAAGATGTATGTTTTCTTTATGTAGACTCTCATACATGTTGACTCTAGTACATGCAATGATTTAAAATTGTTTTCAATAACTCCTAATCTTAATTTAATTCATGCAATGACCATGTTTGAATTTAAAACTTAATGTGATTCATTGCCTCTACATAGGAATGATGGAATAATTAGGAGGATGGAATTAGAAAATTTCATATCGAGATTTAAAATGTATAAGATTTTGGAGTCTAAAGAGATACAATCACTGTAGTAAGTACGTGAGAACTTTACTTACACCCTTATAAACTCCATAGAGATCTAAGGCTGCATATACATTGATTCACAAAATATCTTAAAAGAGTCTACTTAAGAAAACATTGCATCATCATTATCATATGTTCAAAATATTCTTATATTATTAAATTATCATCAAACACTTAAATTAGTTTTGTAGAAAACCAATCTCAATATAATTCAACAGGATAACTTTGCTACTTGAAGTGGAAAGTATTTGGGGGATTTGTACGATATAACCTTTTTCATGAGATCAACACTCTACTCTAAACTTTATTATTTGGTCAACACATGCACTTGCGTAGCAAATACGTAGCCCATCAATTGTACGACATATTCAAATATGAATTAATTTAAATTTTTAATTAAATCAAATTAATAAATTGAATTATAACTACTCGTACTGTATGACCACCAATCGTATAGGAAGATCAGCTATTTTGAGAAACCCCACGTGTTGAATTATTGTTACTTAAAATATGAAAATATAAAATTTAAAATTTGAATTGATTTTATTGTATGAACCCTTTTATACTATATAAACAATAATTAAAATTTTTTAATTTATGTGGACAAATAAATTATACTAACTGATTTGCTTTATGTTTTTATAATCAAATTTATATAACTAACAATATACTTTCTTAAAAGATAGATTGATGCTGGATTATCGAATTGAAAATAGAAATAATATTTATTTTCATAACAACTCAACGCAGGGAATATAATATTCATCTTGAAAGATAAAAATGATATTCACATATCATTTTTAAAAGTAAACTAACTAAAGAATAGACTTTATCTACATCTAAATATTTTTCCCTACTCTAGCAAACTAAAGTACGATTTATTTTTCTACTTATTCTATGTATTCTATACAGGAAAGTATCTATGATTAATTACATCCTTAGATAAGTCTTGAGAAAACTTTTGATTAAAGTAGTGACTAAACTTCTTTGGATTTATAAGGATTACAAACAAAAATCAAATAAGAAGTTGTTATAATAAGGAAAGGATTAAACTATTAACACCTATTTCTGTGATTCATAGGAAGGAGTATAGAGAGTGTTTGAGATTCTAAGGAAAACCATAGAAACACTCTAAACTATACTATATTTGGCTATATAGATTTAGAACAGAATCAGACTTATGTTTAAGTTTATAGTTTATTACAAGATTAGTACAATCCTCCTGGAAGGAAGTATATAGTGTGCATGCAAATTTGGACCTATGTGTGCTTGGAGTGGACTACAAACAAACCACCTAAACATGCATTTTTAAAACCATACTTTTAGGTCTATTGGATGCAAGGTAAATGGCTATTATTCAATTGAAATCAAGGAATTAGGTTCAACTTTCAATAAGGAATTTAGAATATGTATATAGTTCAAATGCAATAAGCTAATGTTATTTGATGTGACTTTACTCTAAACTCTAATTCTATTTATAATTCTACAAATTTATTCTATGTCTAAGTATTTTAAAAAAATCTGGTAGAATAATGGCCTTAAATGCATATGGAATAGTAGGCTCAACCCTGTCTATAGGTCACCCCTTTCTAGCTGTTGGATTGTGCACTTGCCTAAAATATGTTGTAGGATGATAAAATGTATGGATGTATTTATATATATGTAAAGGTATTCAGGTCTATGGTATAAAAATTTTGTGACACCCTAAGAGCCTATCGTATACGTCCCTACAAAGGTTAGGATGCAGACATCATAACATCCTAGGAAAATAAACTACCCTCCTAATGCAAATGATCTACCAACCCAAGAATGAAATGTTTGCATATGAATGATTAATTATATGAAGAAATGTAGTATATATATAAAAGGTGGCAAATACCATTTTATATACAATGACACAAATTTAAATGTGGTTTCTTATTTAAGTTTTCAGACAATATGTATCATGGTAATCATGCTCCAGGATTTCTATAGGATTTCAAAAGAGAATACCCTAAAAGAAAGAAGCATCATTTCCTTTTGGAATTCTATGTGTGTGTGTGTGTGTGATTTTCACAAACATTTATACTTTTGAAAATCCAGGGTACAAACATCATTAGTCCAATTGATCCATGATCTTCCAGAGGTCATAGATTTATAATAGAGTGACATATTGATTTTAAAAGTGGGCAAATGCAATTCTACTAAGAGAGGTTAAAGCTTGATGGTGCAAGAAAAGTAAACAATCAAAGAGTTTTGGAGAGAGAAACAGGTAGAGAGAAACTATGAAATTTTAGGTAATTTTGTTGTAATTTCAAATTTTGACTGGGAATTTCCTTGATTCGGGGAGGCACTTTCAAGTGGTTTACATATTGTCTAGGCTTCAACCATAGGCTTATCTAAATCAAGATAATCAAGAATATGGTTTTCTTGGTTTTTTGATTGAGGTCTTGATGATTCATTTGATCAATTGGGTTAATCTAAATGTGAGTTAATGATTTATTATGATGGTGCATGTATAAAGTAGCCTTGCTTCTCAAGGATCAGTGATGACAAGATCTAAGCTGTTGGAAGATGGAAAGAATAAGTTCTTCATCAAAGTTCTTTAGCTATTCCTACCATGATTATAAATGGGAGAAGAAATAAAGCAAGGAGATTATGGAAGAAGATTCTAAGGAGGATGCTATTAGAATTGAAAATTCTATTAAGAACATCCAGGTTGATATCTCACAAGCAGAAGAGATCTCTAGGAGATATTTTGGTGCAAAGTAGTAAAATGTTAAATATAACTTCTCAAATTATTCAGGATGGTATATGAAGGCTGATGAATCAGAATGTCATATAAAAAAAATGTAAGAACACCTTTATGACCTAAATAGTGATTCGATTATGCAATGTAACTTGAAAGACTTTCTGAAGGTGAATTCTAATTTCCAGAAAAATTCTATGCATATTAATGACTCTGATATTACAGAAAGTTCAAATTTTCCAAAATGTGAAACATCATGTTGAATTTGATAAATTTTGTTGTGCCAGTAAAGTTATAAGGGATATTATTAATAATGAAGATTCTGTGGCTATTACAAATAATAAATTGAATTCTGTTCAAATCCCACATTAGGGTTCTGAAATTCAGAAAATGCACAACAATGTTATTTGTAATATGGATAGTATTATTCAAGCTGATATTCAAGAATTTTTGGAAAGAGAAGAAGGTGAATTTACTCCAATTCGGTTTTCAAGGTAAAAAAACTTGTTAAAGGAGCTGCTAAAAGTGATAGTGGGAATATGCCTAAAAAATTTGAAGCAAATAAGGATGGTAATATGCAGGCTGAAAAAGAGTCAGATCTAAACAAGTTATCTTATGCTGGTGTGTTGAAAAATTTGAACCAAACAAGGCTATCTTTTATTAATGAAGTAGAAGATTTAAATAATATCATGAAGGATGGAGTGATTTTACCAGTCTATGAGGCATTTGCTGAAAATGCTAGGAAGCTGGAGAATGCCTTGGTTGTGAAGTTAATTGGAAGGAGACTTCCTCATACCATCATTATTTTTGAAATTAAGAATAAATGGTCTTTTACTGGAGAATTTTCTTTTATTATGCTGTAACACAATTTTTTTTATGCTTGTTTAACTCTTGAAGGAAGGGATTGAATATTATCAGGAGGTCCATGGTTTATAGCTGGACAATGGATTGGTATGGATATGTGGACATTCAATTTTAATCCTGACACCATGGATGGGCTACAAACACCTATATGGGTCAGATTTCCTAATCTCCCTCTCCTTTATTGCGACAAAAGGAATGTAACTAGGATTACAACAATGGTGGGAACTCTTATTGGGTTTGATAAAAATGTTAATACATGGGGGAAAAAGTAGTTATGCTAGAATTTGTGTGAAACTTGATTTGACAAAGAAGTTACATGATGGTGTATGGATACAAGGAGAGAAAGAGAAATTTTTCCAACTAGTTGAATATGAGGGAATTTCACAATTCTACTTTAAGTGTGGATTGGTGGGTCACAAAGTTATGTAATGTCCAAATTCCATTAAAGAATTTATAAAAGGGTATATCAATATCAAACAAAACTATTTCAATAATCATCAATTGGAGGATTGTATGGGTAATGAAGGGAGTGTAAAGGTTTAAGGTACACAACATACATGTAATCTAGCTACAGTAGTGGAACATCAGGAAGAAAAGATCATTTCTTATATAAACTTTATAATGTATGTTATAAGACACAAGTTACTACTTTAAATGAAGAAGATTATGGCTAGTGGACTAGGGTAACAAGGAAAAGAAGAGTTAATATTATCCCTGAGGTGGGTCATAGAGCTTTGCTTTGGTCATTAGAGCAGAGGCTATTTTCCCTCTTCTGGTATTATTGCCATCATGATGCATCATAGTAAAAATATAAATTCACCTCAAAATAAAATGCCAAACTCTAGTTAAAAGAGATCAAATGTTTAGAAGAGAATCGATTGTGGGATCAAAAGAAACTTGAGTTATATAAATCTATAATGATTCAAATGCATGAAAAAATAGTTTGTCTAAGAACCTTCCAAGAATGAGACTTGATCCTAGTTCTGCGAAAACCCCATTTGGCCCATTGAAAGATGGGTGGTAAATTTTAACTTATGTGGGAAGGTTCATTTATAGTGGAGAAAGTTTATTAAGGAGGTTCCTACCAGTTCGTTGATTGTAAAGGAAATTATACCATATTTTGTATAAATAGGCAATATCTTAAGAGATATTATGATGGATAAATATCATAAATAAAAATTCAATTATGAAAAGAATTTTTATAAATTTCTTGAGTGTGTTGATGTTTTATAATGAATTGGGTCTAGATGATGAGATTTGTTACAAAGATCTATACTAGAATAGGTAAAATTTAAAATCTCTGAGTGCTTGCCAAAATTCTTATTCTTAAGGATTAGTGTAAGTTCCCCAGCGATACCTTTCCTTTTAAACATTAGTCAGTTGGGTCATATGATCCCTAGTATTGTCCTGATCTGACTATTTAAAACTACTACTTTCAGAGTGATCGAGCCTTCTTAAATCTGTTTATTTGGAATAGATCTCCCATTAATGCTTAAATTCCTATACTTAATTATTGGTATAAATTTACCCATCTTTATTCTTTCTTATTAAACTTTGGTTGTTTGAGTAATACGACCCAAGTATTTTCCTAATCAAACCTTTTAAATCCTCTCATCAAAGATAGATCTCTCATTTAAACATCCATATTAAATCCATTCATTTGGGAACAACCTTTCATTTGAACATCTTAAATCTGCTTGTTTGAAAGCAATCTTCCATTTAGTTATAAATCTTTCTCTTTCATTATTTTGATATGGTCAAGTGAATGTTTGAATGCTTTAAATCTTGCTAAATATTTTGATATGATTAGATGAGTATTTAATCTTCCTCTTTTGCTAATTTTGAATGTGGACATGTGAACGTTGAATTCATTTTATCTTTCTCTTTCATTATTTTGATATGGTCAGATGAATGTTGGAATCTCTTAAATCTTGCTCACTATTTTGATGTAGTCAGGTGAGTATTAAATCTTCATCTTTCAAATTTTTAATGTTTAGTAGAATGTTGGATTCTTTTAAATCTTCCTCTTCACTATTTCTAATATGGTTCGTTGAATGTTGGATTTTTTATATCTTCCTTTTTCACTATTTTAATATGGTTATGTGAATGTTATGTTGATTAAATTATTATCTTGCTATTTTGATATGGTCAGATAGAGATTAAATATTTTTTAAAATCTCTTTCTCACTATTTCAATTTGTTTAGGTGAACATTGAGTTATCCTTTTTTGCTATTTTTATCTGATTAGGCAAAGGCTGGGTATTTCTTAAACTAATCTTAAATTTGACTTATTTGGGAAAGATCTCCCTATTCTAGCTTAAATCTATCAAATTAGGATGATTTAATTATTATATATCTTATTGATTAAATTTTCTTATTTTTATAATTTCTTTTTAGGTATTTATTAATTAAATTTCTTTTGATTCTGTTAATTATTTTGGTTAATACAAGCACTTGCTCTTTACTTTTCAATTTCATCACACCTAGGTTGAGCTACTTTCGGCAAGAGATCAAACTTCTAATCCAATACATTCTAGCTGTTAGAGTTTGAAACAAACATGTGCTCCAGGTTCAATCAATTACATTTTTTTTTATTGGGAAAAGTAAGGGCAAAGCCTGATTTATTGAGCACAAACATATACAAACATAGACAGAAAATAATATAAGAAATAGACATCAACATAGGAGACATACACCGGACGAGCTTAAAACCTATAGGAAATAAGACAATTTAAATAACAACAACAGCAACAACAACAACAAGGTAAAAGAACGACTACCAAGAGACAAGTGAAAGTATCTGCTAGAAATACAAAAAAAGAGAAGCTCCCTAAATTGCAAAACAGCAAGAGGATAAGTTTGAGAGCCAATGGAAAGTGAAGGATGAAACTCAGATTGATTCAAAATAAAGAAAATATCAGATCATATCCCTTTAGCAATAGGAAAATAACAAGCAAAATGAACCACAACAGGACGAGCAGCAATTAGAATCATGGGAATCAGGCAAACTTCAGCAGTAGGAACCAACAAACCAAGAAATAATGACCCAACAAAGAGGATCAGTAGACCTGCATAGTAGCACAAGCCCCCAATCACCAGAGTGAACTTGTAAAAGAAAAAGTATGTGCCAAGATAATAGTTAAATATAGAGAAAGAGAACCTTCCTCATCAAGAAGCTAGCCATTAGATGACCAGAGGTAGTGAATGGCAGCAAATATTCCATCACAAAAAAAGTGACCAGATATTTATAAAGGATGAAGTAAAGAAAATCAGCACAATACCCAAAAAGATAGCTGTTGGAGATATAAATAAGCTCCGAATAAACTAGTTGCTTAGGAAAAAATAAAACAATATAAGAATATATAAACATCAAAAGCATAAAATGAAGAAATTAACTAACATACAACAATAGGAGTTAACAAGAAACGAAATAAAAAAAAACAAAATAGAAAATAAAAATGTTGATAGATTGACACCAAAATTACTATAATTTAAAACAATAGAACAAATAATTCACAATTTGAATCTTCGAGACAAACCAGAACTAATCTAAAAACTAAATGAAAAAGCCACTATAAAGGATATAACAACCAAAATAAGTGGGAAAAATAGACTAAGAAAAATAGATACAACAATTATATTGCAAAAGAGATAAGGGTACATAAAAT
>JAJBZI010190988.1:0-10172 GCA_021234465.1 Dendrobium hybrid cultivar
ATTATTATTGAATGAGACAACAAAGGTGTCATTAAATAGCTTCATGAGAATGTGAAGAATAAGAAATAGAGGTTAAATTTTCTTGACTTTGATATTTCATTCATCACTAATTTAAATCACGTGAGTTTTCAATTATATGCATAGAAAATTCAATAGGGAAGCTGATTATTGTGCCAAGCTGTCTGTATATTCTTCTTTTATTTGAAGAGATATTGGGGAGTGTATCTCTTATAGTGATTTCTTGAACATTCTTATGGAGAATGGTCTTAGGCCTCTTAAGATGGTTGTAGCATGTTTTGTGTTTTTCATTAAATTGCAATATTGCATTTTAAAAAAATAAAATAGCAATCGATAGGGTAAACAAACTCAGGACATTAACAAAATTGGATGCAATAACAAGACTGGCATAGCCCTCACAGCTCACAATTTGAGAAAAAATGTAAAAGCCAGCACCAGCTGCCAACAAGGGATCTATCTCAACACCAAAAATAGCAACAGTTGGAGCACCTAACCCAAAAGCACGCATTCCAATCACACCCTCACCTGCACAAGGTAAAGATAAAGTGAAAGATAGGAAAAAATTAAAACATATAGATAATACTTACAAGACCTAGATGGCCGTTACAAAATCATAAAGACTAGAACCTGCATAGAAACTACAAAAGACATAGTGTAGGCCCTAAACTAATAAAGGGACTAGTAGAAAACCCAAAAATTATAGATGTTAAAGATAAAATTTCTAGTAAGAGTGAGCCAGACTGATAAAGACATGGATAATAATAAAGATAAAGATAAAATTAAATCCAAATATCCAAACTATGCAAAGGCAGCATAAGAAGATCTAGTTATAAAAATAGTGAATATACAACCATAATGGAGAGAAATGATATAGAACGTATATAACTTGAAACAACATTCAACTAGGTAAAACACATAATGAAGAGTTCTTTTGCTGTAGCATAAGACCACAATTAGTCAGTAGACAAACATAATGAGATGCAGAAGGAAAAACCATACTAGCAACTATAGCAAAAAAACAAACTTTCAAACCAAATAACTAGAATACAAATTTATAAGTAAGATTAAAATCTAAAATTAATTGGGAAAATATATTTAGAAACTTTGCATTTCCATTTTTCTTCATGGGAGAATGACATAGAGAAGCAAATTTGAGTTTTTGATAAACAATATGTACACTAGACTTGCCATCACCATACTTTGGATTGTTTCTTTCCCTCCAAATATGATATATACAACAATTTAATACAAGCCCATGAGCTATTTTTGAAATTTAGCTTAAGAAGAGAAAAAGTCTGAAGAAGATTTTTTTTCGATTGTAGATTTTAAAATATTGAAAATAGCATAGTGAGGATACATGATGAGAAGTCACATTCTAAATATAAATTTCTAGTGCTTTTAGTATATAAACCATAAAAAGTACATATGTGGTCCATAACGATGCCATATTTTGCTAGATTATTTACAGTTTTTACCGCATTTCTTAAAGAAAACCAGGAATATATGGAATATCTAGTAGAATGCTTCTTATGCCAAAAAATAAAATTAACCCAATCATAGATAATAGCAGAAATAAATAAGTTTTATTAAGCCACTTTAAATGAAAATTGGTTCCCCTCCCAAAGGACAATACTATTAGATGAAAATTTCCTAAAAGGAAAGTTAGAAATATCATTAACGATATTAGAAACAATACCCCTGGGAATAAACCAACTGCTACCATTAATAAGAACCCTAATATTGTCTTTAGAAGAAAACCTAGAGAAAATAGAGCCATTATTAGCCATGTCAACTAAATTATAACCATTAAGCCAAGGTTCCCAAAGCAAGTTAATTTTCTCCTTGCTAACGAAATTAATTAAGAACTATAAATGAGGTTTAATAATATTAGCAGTACTATGCAGTTTCTTCCAAAAAATAGTGTTGGTATGAGGACGGGATTTTCATAAGCTTTTGTATATAGCCAGGCACCAATATGCTAAAAGAGAACTTTGATTATAAAACTAAAATATGATAGAACTTAAATAACCATGTTGTAGAGATAATATATTAGGAAATCCAATACCACCATATGTATATGGAAGACAAGTGTCATTCTAAGCAATCATAAGCAATTTTCTAGTTTTAATATCCCCATTATAAATAAAATGAGAGCACATTTATTTGATGTTATTAATACAGTAATAGGTAAAATAGCTCCCCTAAACCAATAGGCAACAGTATTCCAAATAGTGAAACATAAGTATTGTAAATGACCAGCTAGGGAGAACAATTTAACTTTTCAACCTTCTAATAAAGAAGAAATTGTAACTAACAAAGGTTGATAGTAAGAAGCATTAAGCACTTAGTAGCTATTGGAATGCCCAAGTAATTAATATAATCTTTAATGTGAGAAATGTTTAAGGCTTTATAGGGGTGAGCAAAATTAGGATGTAATAATAAGGTATATTTATCATATGTAATATGTAACCTGGTATGAGCAACATAAATATTTAGCAGACTGTTAAAAGCAAAGTAGTTACCTCATGGACCTTACAAAAGATTAATAGATCATCAGTATATAGTTAATATGAGATATGAGCATCTTGACACTTCACCCCAACAAATCTACTATTAGAGTCAATAAGTCTAAAAAAGCATCCATAACAATGTAAAATAAATAATGACTCAAAGGGCAGCCCTATCTTATGTCAGTAGACGTATGAAAAAATACCATGAAGGAAGCCATCAATATATATTGAGAAATAAATGTTCGACCACGCACGCTTTGGTCGATGAAATGAAACCAAGTGGGAAAAATTTTTGTTATAGTCTAGCATAAAAAAACTCCCTAGAAATGCAGTTAAAAGCTTTTTTTAACATCTAATTTTTTACAGAAAACCTTTTTGCCCTTACAATGCTTATGAATTTCATTAGTTAACAAAATGTAATATGATGAAATCATGTCTGAGATGAAGCCAATTTGATTTTTGTTAATTATAGAAGACATAACGGGTTTCATTCTAGAAGTCAGGCTTTTAACAATAGTTATATAGAATGCAATACATAGTTAAATAGGCTAGTAGCCAGAAAGAGTAGAGACATACTGAGTTTTAGGAATTAAAGCCAGGGCTGACACTTTTACCTTCATAGGGAGATCATTGTTATAAAATAAATTAATTTCTTTACACACCATGGGTCCATTAATGGGCCATTTTTTCTTATAAAAATCAAAGTTAAAGCCATCGAGCCCAAGATTGCATTAAAATCCCCCTTAAAAATAGCATTTTTAATTTCAAGTTCAGAACTAGTAATTGTGATAATGTTGCAGTAATCTAATTGAGCAGTATTTCCAACAAGAAAAATAGTCATGTATTTATTATTGATAGAAGGCTTATTAAATAAAGTTTTAAAGTGATCCAAAATATAAGCAACTCAATAAGATGTATTTCTAGAATATAAAGTTGTAATAATAAAGATACTATTTAAGTTGCTTCTCTTTTTTATTTTAGCAAACATGAACTTTTAAGTCTTCTTCCCCATTCTTAAGCCATTTTCTTTTCCCCCTTTGATGAAGTCAGGAGGACTAAGCATGAGAGAAATTAGCACAGCTAGAATTGATATGATTGAAAGCAAATTTAGGAGAAGTATTAGCATTATCTTTAACTAGCCTATTAAGAATATCATTTTGAACTTTACCCAAATAGCTGACTTTTCCAACCAAGAAGTACTACTCCAACTAGAATCTTTTGATTTAGGCAGTTTAATCAATAGCAAAATTCAATCACAATATTTCCATTAACAAACTTATTTTTACAAGGCACAGAGAGGGAGGATGAGAAATTGACTCACAAGTACAAACAGTTGTCCTCCATTCAAAGCCAATCTTGACACTATGAAAACTACCATCAGTACTTACTTAATTTTAGAGGGATACATAATGGTCACATTTACCAACATAGTCTCTCGCAAATGCAATACAAGTTTTGTTAGCCATGAAAGAATTGACTGCTATAGGTATTCTTAGTTTACTAACTACACAAGATATTCCATTTGGAGACCAAAGAGCAATAGGGAAGTCTATTAATTTGACCCAAATGGGAATCTCTTTCACATCTTCTCTCTTTGGTCTAAAACTTGGAGTATATTTTTTGCAAAACATCCAAGCTTCTTTGGCCCATATTTTCTCATAATCATCAACTAGTGAGAATTTAATTAAGAAAAAACCCTCGCTCATAAATAGAAGTTGGAACATACCCTATACTTTCCATAATTTAACAATGATCGTATGTAAAGCTTCATAAGTCGGGTGACAGTGAAAGGAATATTCCACCAAAGAATGCTTCTATTCATCTATAGTATCCACTATATCATCTATAGAAAACTTAAGCACTTCACCTTTGAAACCAGAAGGTGGAATGAAAGATAACGGAAAGTCAGCAACACTTGACTGAAAGAAGGGAAAAATGTTCTTCCAGTTCAAAGCTAAAGGTGGCAGGGGATCATGAGGGCTATGAGACCTGTGAGACAAACCCAAAAAGACTAGAGGGAACTCAATTAAGGCCCCAGTACCTAGTAAAGCTGAGGAAGGGCCAATAACTGATAAAGAGGAGCTCTTACAGGTAGGGCAAGGAATGAGTTTCCCAATGCTTCTCACACTAGGAACTCAGAGAGAGATTATCATTGCCTATATAAATTTTAATTTTTATTAGCACCTAGGTAGATTCTACTTTCTATAGGAAAAAATAAAGGAATAATATACAAACAATGTCATAGGTGGAATGCAATTGTATGCAACCTAAAAGTCTAAAATAACCTAAGAGACTAATTTGACTTAGAAAGCCTAAGGTGTACCGACAAGAAATATAAACATGTATATATGACATTAAGAGTTTAAAAAGTAAACACATCAAATTTGAATACCCTCTAGCTGGGGTACTCTAATCAAATTAAAAAAAAAAAAAAAACAAATCATTGGCCTAACTTACGCTAGAGTTAGTTGTCCTATCAAATGATCTAAATTGTGTGTAAAAGCTAAGTGGTATAGATAGGTCTTAGTTTATTTTATTTTATGATTTTATTCATTTTGTTAGATTTATTTATATGTTGAAAAGGTATTTAGTTTCAATTTATGTTTTAAAAAGAAATTGTATGCTTTATTTAAAGAATATATACATAAATGTTTGAATTTTTAAATTTTAAGTTTTAAAGAAAATAAAAATCAATGAATTCTAAGGGCCAAGAGTCATTAATTAGCAAACCCTACGCTCCTATTTGTAATGTTGTGCTGTAACATGAAACCACTTCGTATTTGTATCCAATAATTACTAAAATTATGGGCCTAAAGTACAGAACTCAGCTTGATGGAATCAGAGCCATGTATCAAAAATGATTGGCTCTAATTTTTTCGTCAACCTCTCATAATAGATAAAAACCATATGTAAATTTTAGCTTGATCCTAGAGAAGTAATGCATCAAATTACATGAAATAAAATCTCAGAGCTTCATCTAGTCAAGAATATTCAATCTAATGGCTTGATATAATTGGATTTAACATTCTCTTCAAAATTTCCCATGACTTGTGAACTATAAGCTCGAGTTCAAATCCTACCTCAATATAGTAAAAATTTAAGCTTAAAAATTATTGGGTCACACTCATCTCCACCATAAGAAAAATCTTCTGACAGGTAGTAAAGCTTGGTCCATAGTGGAAAGGGAGTTGAAGTTTGGCTAGATCAGGCTTGTCAGAGCTTGCACAAACTTGTAGAAGATCAAGTTTGGAGGTTGTTTGGAGTTATATAATTGAAATAAGGAGTTTATTGAAGCTATTAGAATATAATCTAGAAACCCCATAAAAATAATTTAGAGTATTTACAGCATTACCTAAGCTAAATCCAGACCTACTTCCAACCAAGTCCATAATTTCTATTTTGGACATTCCAATAAGATGAGAGCAACACAACCAAGTAATTGAGAGCACATGGTTGGTTGTTGAGGGATCTAGGAGTGAACCAAGCACATGGGTGGCTATTTCACAGCTTTTCTAGCTACCTTAGAACATCACTTAGACTTAGATAATTAGTCCAGGTGTATATAAGCTTCAAAAGTTTAATGCATGTGAATGCAGAACTTGGAAGTTCTAAATTTCAAGATAGCTCAAGAGATTTATCATTCTTGAGGTTTATGTCAGCCAATTGGCTGATCCAGGTCAAGCTAGTGGTTGGGCTAACCATGGTAAATGCATGGGGTTAGGGGTCATCTAATATGATGGTTTATTTGAGCCAATTTAATATAGATTAGGAAATGACTCATGGGAAGCCTCTCCTGGTCACTTGGGTCAAGCCATATTGCAAACACAAGTGGGCCCAAGGGCTGGGTCACCTAGGCTTTTTCCTTAGAGATCCAATAGATATTCCCAATAGGCTTGGGTGCCTTGGGTTGGTCTAGAGCACTGAATTTTTTTGTTTAGAAGGTTTAGATTTAGTTTGATCAACTTATGTTGACTTGGTCAAATAGGGTTGAATAAGAGTTGGGGTTGAGTCAAACTTATTCCAAATGATATTTAGAACATGTTAGAAGAGGTTTTAGGTTATGGCATGACTGATATACAAGAAATGAATATTTTAGGGCTTAAGGGTTTTTTTGGTCAACCTAATTTGACTTGATCAACCATGCTTGACCATGAGTTAGGCTTAGGGTTTAAGGGTTTTCTTCGTAAACCTAGGTTGACTTGATCAACCATGCTTGACCAATAATTTGCCTTAGGTCCAATCCATTCCAAATGATATTTAAAATTTATGGAAAGGAGTCCTGATTCATGGTAAGGTTTACCTATAAAGAATTTATTCAAATGTTCATATATGGCCAATTAGGGTTTAAGGGATTTTTGTCAACCATGTTCAACCATGGCTCACCAATGGCTCAATTTGGTTTTTTGATTTATATTTTAGGGTTTAGAATTATTTGGAAGCTTTACTGAAGTTTGGGTAAGCTCCCATACATGATTTAGGATTTAGGCTTCGAAGGATCCTTTAATGATCAAATTGACCAATTGTGGTCAACCTAGCCCATTCAAAGGTTCAATGGTGTCTATGAATAATCTTGAATGATTATAAAATTCCTTGGAAAGAAAGCTAAATCTTTAATTGAATGATTAAATATGATGCATACTTTTTGAAGGATTTAGGGTTTAAAGTGCCCACAGGTCAAACTATGGCAACATGGGTCTACAATGGTCAACCATTGACTCAAGTGAGTTAAAACTAATGTAATATTGATTATGAACTTGCTTAATGAGTTTCAAAAGGCTTCCAAGGTAATTTACATCAAGATGCCTTGTCTATTAGTATGGGTAATAAATATTTGAAGGTTTTGAATGTTTAGAATTTGCTTTGGGCTTTAAGGTTTAGAAGGTAATGTCCACCTCCAAAATGGGTATGTAGACTCTATGGATATGAATAATAAATATGTGAATGATCAAACACAAATCCAAAGGATTTATGTAGGGTTTTGAATTAATTAAGAAATACTTAGAAAAAGGAAAAGTTCAAAGGCTTTATGTTTAGTTTTGAACATTAGATTTTAGTGCTAGACTTGATTTAGAATTGAACTTAGAATTGATTTATGATTGAATTTAGAATTGAATAATGGAGGAATATATGATTTATTAAAAGTTCATGATTATTGAACTATTGATAATCATTGGGTGATTGTCAAAGATTGATTTAAGATTTAATGATTGAACACATTGAAAAAATATATTGTTGAGCTAAATTTAAGGATTGTTATGGAAATGAAGGATCTAAAGACCATGATTGAAACTTTGATTTAGGGTTTTGACCTCGTAAAAAAAAAGAGGTCAATAACAATCTCTTTTCTTTCCTCATTTACCTGAAATTATAAGGCACAAAGTGATTCACTTAAAGCTATTATATATAAAATTAATGACTTCCCTAGGAAAGGAGAGACCAATATCAAAGGAATCATTAAATACTATTTTATTCCCTCAAAATCCTTCTAAAAATTATCTTCCCATTAGAAATAAACATCTTTCTTATATAGGGGCTATAAATGTCTAACATCATCTAGATAGCTTGGATATAAATTATTTAAGATATGCCATCCAACCTTTGAAAGATCTCAATTGATTCAGATTTTAGGTGGTGGTATTTCCAAGATTCCCTAAATTTTACTTTTATCAATTTTGATTCCATGGTGTCTAATCACAAAACATTAAAAATTCCTTAAAGTGAGGTTGAAGGCACATTCAGAGGGATCATTTTTAAACTATATTGATGAAGTCATGCAAAACTAATTCTTACAAGATGATTTCTCATTTTGTAACTTTAATGACTAGATCCTTGATATAAAACCTTAGCTATTGGTTGATAATTTTTTCAAAGATCCTTAACATTGCCTGCTAGTATGTTTCTCTAGCATTCATTAATATAAATGGCATAACCTTATAACATTAAACACTTATTAAAGTTCTGAATGCTATATATTTCTCATCTTCAGGAGCCATTTTAATTTGGTTGTAACCAGATTAGCCATCAGTAAAGCAGAATATAGCTTGTGAAGAAGCAATATCTACTAGGTGTTCTGGTCTAAGAAATGAAAACTCATCTTTAGGGTAGGATTTATTTAAATCTTTGAAGTCAATGCAAATGTGAATTTGGCTGGTATTCTTCTTTACTAGAGTAATGCTTGCTAACTAGGTCAAATATTTCTCTTCCTTATTGAAATCGGCTTTGATAAAACTTTTGACTTAAAGAGCAACTTATGGCTCAATTTGAAGCCACTTGTGTTGTGGTCCTTATTTTATCAGAACCATATCAGATTAAATTTCAAGTTTGTGGTGTTCATTATCTAGAGCTAATTTGAGCATTTCTTCATAACTCCATACAAGTAATCTTTAAACTCTAAAGTAACTTAATCATTTTACTTGCCTCATTATTATTGAATAAGGAACTTATAAAGATCAGAAGAGGGTTTCCTTCATCACCCAAGTTTTTTTTTTAAGTCATTAATTATTTATTTAATATCCTCTATTTTTTTTGGGGTGTGCATCCCTAACTTAAAGAGGTGATCAATATAAACTCTAATTCAACTCAACCAAATGAATTAAATTTAATCAAAATAAGATCTAGAGGTTTCTTATACTCTACTATAGGCAATTTAACCAAGTTTGATTGGTCAAATAATTCAAAATCCTCATAAAAGCCAAAATGGTCAAACTTCCCTGAACATTAAAATCCCTTCTAACTGCCTATTATATATTTCTTAGCTCAACTATGGAACCTTATTAGAACTAACAAAAACTCAAGCCTAACTACTAATTCAACCCAAATAGAGCACCTTAGGTCTTTTTCTACTTTTCCAAGCCACTATCCTACTCCTAAATGTTCCAAAATGCTTGGTAATCAACTACACAACATTCCTAATCCATCCTATCTATTGGTTTTTCTTCTGATGACTAGAATAGGGAAAATTACACAAAAAAAATTTCAATAAACACTTGCAACCTGGTGCTCCTCCAACAAATTTATTTTCATTCTTGTCTTGTAGGCCTCACTCTAGATCCTCCAATGACTTTCCACCCATTTCAAGACTATCGGTGAGGATAAATCAGCGTTAGCAAAGCTATTTCATCCAAAGCTTTTAAACTTTCCATCCAGTACTCCGCCAACTTTAACTTCTTGAACATAGTTATTTCCTAAGAGCTAAGGAACAAAAAAAGCTAAAATACAAGTCAAGAGATCCATCCTATAAAAAAAGGTGAAAATCAAACCCTATTCCATGATCTAAGTTTTCAACTGCACACTCCATACCAAACTTCAAAACTTCTTATGTTGGAATATTAAATACTTAGAAGCCTCTTTGTATGTTGTGGCATAAAGATTCCCATTCTATAAACATTTTAAACAAAATATGAGTCTAAGGTTTCATGTGACCTGAGGAAGAAGACATAATCCCATCATTTATTCCTTTTTATTTATTTTGAATGACTAGTATTTTGTCATATCAGACCTCAATTTGACGCCTCTTAAACCCATAGATTGAATTGGATAATTTGAGCCACCTGTTCCAAACCACATGGGATTGGACAATAACATGGTTAAGCATACATGGTTTAGTGGATGATGCCTAGTCGCATCACACTACACTTAAAAGTA
>JAJBZI010190991.1:0-10764 GCA_021234465.1 Dendrobium hybrid cultivar
GTAATTGATTGTTCATGGATCCCACATAAGATTGATGAACCTAGAGCTATTAGGAGAAACGAGAAAACTAATCTTAGATTTATTTAACATAGCAATATAGTGAATAGCTTTCCAGACGCTAGTGCTAAAATATGGAGACAGCTTCCAGGTACTAGAATATTTCTCAAGGCACCAAGAGGAGAAAAGAGAAAGGGAATTGTAAAGCCTATACAAAGTTTTACATAAATATCCATTCTATCATGAAGTTAAATTTGGTAGACCAATACCACCATGAGTGAAGTCCTTACATGTGTCTAACCAAGAGACCATATGCAACTTCTGTTTAGATATATCTACAAAAAATAATAAGAGAGAGCACACTTTATTAAGAAAAGAAATACAATATTTAGGCAAAATTGATCCTCTTAACCAATAAGCAATGGTGATCCAAATAGTAAACTGAAAAATATTGAAGCTGACTAGCAGAAGATAGAAGTTTAGTTTCAAATCGTCCAAAAGAGAAGAAACTTTGCTAAGCAAAAGTTGGAAAAATAGAGATTTTAGCATGTTATAAGCAATAGGAATGCCCTTGTCGTATAAACGCTCCTTAATGTTTTGGATGTTAAGATCCGAGCATAAATGATAATAATGAGGAGCAATCAACAAAGTAGATTCGTCTTTATTAACAGTTAAATCTGAGGCAATAACAAATTTATCTAAAAATGTGTTTACATTTTTACAATTTTCTTCATTGGCTTGACCAAAAATAAGTAAATCATCGGCGTATAATAGATGCGTAAGAGTTGAGTTTTTACTACGTAGCCCTATAAAAGCACTATTCTCAAGCATTTTTGAGAAAATATCCATGGCAATACAAAATAAATAGGGCTAAGAGGACAACCTTGCCTAAGACCCGTAGTAGAGGAGAAGTATAAACTAAGAGAGTTATCTAAGAAAATAGAATAAAAGGTATTGCTAATACATGCTTTAATCTATTTAATTAAAGATGTGGGAAAACCTTTTTGCTTTAAACGAGAAATAATAAATTCTCTAGAAATACTATCAAAGGACTTCTTGATGTCTAGTTTATAACAAAAATCTCTTTTTCCTCTAAATTCATTTAGAAATTTATTTAAAAAAATGATATAGTTCGATGAGTTACGCCCAACAATAAAACCAGATTGATTATTTTGAATAATGTTTGATATAAGAGGTTTCGTACGAGCAGTCAGGACATTTGCTATAATCTTATAGAAAGTATTACAAAGAGATATAGACCTATAATTCGAATTAGAAGTAGAAGTTTTACATTTTGGAATAAGAAATAGCATAATTGATTTGACCTTTTTAGGAAGAAAACTAGTATAAATGAAGTGATTAATAGCTTTAAAAGTAAGAGGGCCTATAATATACCAGGTAAGTTTATAGAAAGAGAAGTTGAAATCATCGGGACTCGCACTAGCATTAGAAGATCCTTTACAAAAAGCACATTTCACTTCCAGCTCTTCTAAAGGTCTAGTCAATATAAAGCAATATTCAGGTGGAATAAGGTTCCCTGGGGGCATAGAAGAAATATCAATGTGAGTATTATGATGGGAAATTAGCACTTTACTAAAATAATCTATAATAGCTAACCTGTCAGAAGAAGAATCACCTGAAAAAAGAGGGTCTATAATAGAGCTATTGTTATAGGTTTTTTTATACTTAATTTTAGAAAATAGAAACTGCATGTCTTCTTCATCATTGCTTAGCCATTTGATTTTGCTTCTCTGTTGAACCTAGGAAGACCAAGCAGCACTACCATTAGCAATATTAGAACTGATATTTTGATATGCTAAATTTAAATTTGGATCAGAGGGATCTAAATCCAACTGACTTAAGGCAACAGCTTGAGCCTCATGTAAAGCATTTATGTATCTTTCTAGCCATATGGAGCTACACCATTTTTCAGACTTTATTCTTTGTTTCAGTAAGAGTAGTTTATTATATAGAGCATATATTAAAATCCTAGAAGATGGTAAGGAGAAAATTTCTAAAACAACACTCCAAAATTTATCAATCTTGGCCCAATAATTTTTAAATTTGAGCCTAGGAGTTAAAGTAGAAATGTTACCATTATACACAATCATAGGGGAGTGATCAGAAACCATAGAGTTAGTAACTTTAAAATAAGAGTAAGGTTAAGAGTCCAGCCACCCTGCATTAACCAGAGCGTTATCCAACTTAAAATGGATAAGAACATCAGTTTTGTTGTTATTCCAAGTGAAGTTAAGACCTACCAAAAGAAAATCAATCAAACCTGCATTACAGATAAGAGAATTAAAATTATCTACATGAGAAGAAGAATATGGATTGCCACCTGCTTTTTCATGAGTAAATCTATAGCAATTACAATCCCCAAGGACCATCCAGGGATGACCAGGAGGAAAATTTAGACCACGGTTAGATTCCCATAATTTGACTCTATTAGCTACATTGTTAGCCGCATAAATAAAAGAGATATAAATCAACTCGTTAGAGAATTGAAAGGTGCTAAAGATCATTTTCTCGGATTGGGAGATAGGCATAAAATCCACCTTCCCTTTATCTCATTTAATCTAGATTCTTCCTGAAGATGAAAGATGAAAATTATTTATGCTACCTTCATTAGAGAAGAGCTCATGAGAAGATATAAACCTATGATCAACAAGATTATCCTTAGAAATCCTATTTTCAGTAATACACATCATATCTATTTTATAATTTCAAATAAAATTCCTACATGATAATACCTTTGCGGGGTGGTTAAATCCCCTAATGTTCCATGTACTATTAATAAGTAATGATATATTAAGCCTTTTTAGTGTTAGCTCGCGTGATCTTTAAAGGCTTACCCTGAGAAATAGTAGTAGGAGGAGAAAAATATAACATCTGCAAAAGAGCCTAAATCCTGAGAAATAAGATTGGCTGGTTCTTCTCGAGAAACTACAGGACTAACAATACATTTGTCTTTATAAACCCATTTAGAATTAGATTATCGACGAGAATAAGGAGCGCGACTTTTGCTTCTTCTTCGTTTAGAAGCAACATTTTGAGTATGATCACTGGGCATAAGTTTAGGGGAGAGGGCTTTCGGACAAGCAACGGAATAACAAGAGTAAACAATAAGTTTCCATTCATATTCTATAGTTACTTGGTGAGTGACGTCCTCAAAATTAGTGATAATTTCAGATGGGTATTCCATGGAAGTGTCTACAAGAATACATGCATGAACATACCCAAAGATCTTTTGGCCGTAAATGGATCTACTGCAACCGGAGTCCCTAGAGTACTAAGGACAGGGGAAATCCCACCTAGATGCCAAAGTCCTAAGTGGAAATCTTATAGTTTGATCAAAATAGGAAATTTCCTGATGTTTTGACATTTAGGATGGAAACTAGGAGTCCATTTTTGTAATATGAATGGCCTCCAAAAAAAAAATGAATAACACATGAATCCCCTATTCCTAGTAGGTCTAGGTGATTACCCTCATGAAGACTAAAAGTATAGAATAATGAGTGGCCCACTTAAGATGACTTTACATAAAAAGTTTTTTAATGAAGAATACTCTATAAAGAGTTATAACCAAGGAATCATACATTATCAGTTGCGGTCCTTTGATGAGATAAAAACTTTGATGGTTTTCCCTAATAACTTTATCCTATTCACACAACTAGTGAACTCACTAGGATGTGTTGATCATTATATTCAACTTGCTTACTATGTTGTCAAGTTCAAGTATTATAATTGTAAACCCATGACTACCTGTAAAAGTACCCATTCATAGGTGTCTTGTTGGTTACATTGAGGTTGAGCAAGAAGAGCACTCTCTCCTCTTGTAGAATAGTCTATTTCTGGGACTCGCAAAGGAGTTGGGAATGAGCTTAACCTAGAGTATGATAGACTATCTTTGGGTACCTCTTCCATGTAGTCACGTTCTTTAGTGAGGGAAACCTCACAAGTTCCTCTCTTAGCCAGACAAATCTTTATCCATCATGGCCAGAGTTAAGTCACCCATGCGAAACGTATTAATAACTAGGCTAACAACATATATTTCCTTAGTAAGACATCTTTCGCAAATATATTAAACTTAAGACTACATCAAGATGCTACTCTACCCTCTCCCCTCAATAGGCAACTCCAGATCGGTTTCTTGCTATATACTTACATAACCTCTCAACTACATCCATAAACTACTCGCCCATCATATCTGAGCAAGGCAATCTCAAACTAAATTCCTGACAAAGCCAATAAGACCAAGTGCATCTTACTCACATCCTCTCTCACAGTAATCGCCACTTCACTCTACAAAGACTATTGAGTTACATCAAAGATGGTCATGATACCCATACATATCTATTGTAATTTCCCCAAGCCCTATAAAAGCGGGGCGGGGGGTGAAGATTCAAAAGGAGAAAAAAGTTTTCCCTTACCTAGAAAAAGGTCTTCAGATTCTTATACTAAATCATTTTTCTTTTCTTAGCTTACATTCTATAGTGCAGAGTCATCACATCCATTACTCCTATACACATAGCTGGGATAATAAAGATTTTGTCTTAAGCCACATCATCCCCTTCTTTATACGACATTTTATCTTCATTATCTTAACTTTTAGGCTTTTAGTCCACATGTCATTCCAAAGTATAGTCTGATGTCATTCACCAAACAAAATAGGATTCAGCATCTGGTGAGGCAAATATGGATTTGATGCTAATGGAAAGAAAATTTCCATATATTAAAAGACCTAAGATCTCGATGAATGTTATGAACCCAGAATACCACACTAATTGTGAACTATAATAAATGGAAAATTAGCTTTTTATGTCAATTCATGACACTCTCGTCACCCTTATAAATTAGCCCAAACCATCAAGATGCCTGAAGGACCACCTGACCTCAATGCCCATTATAAGCCACAAGAAATAGCACATTCTTCAAACTCTATAGTAGACCCTGCTTACCTTTAGGAAAGAAATGAAGATCACATCCTGCTAGTGACTCAAATTAGATAAATCAAATTAGATCAAATCAATAGTTTTCCTTGATCGATATCCAATGCGAGGGCATCTCCGAAGTTCAAAGTACCTTACCTTAAAGCTTACAAGAGAAAGAATGATCCTATTGATCAAGTGGAGACCTTCGAGTGCATGAGTTCCATCCTCGACATTAATAATACCCTTCAGTGTCATCTCTTATTCACCACTCTCAAATACTAGGTGTTTAGATGGTTTACATTCCTATCCAATGGGGTGATCACCTCCATTTCTAAAATCAAGTGAATGTTCATCGCACACTTCACCAGTGTCTAGAGTCCCCAAAAATGTTTGCAAGTTCTACTAAAGATGAGGTAAGAATTAGATGAGTCACTGAGAAGCTTCATACTTAGGTTGAAAAAGGAAATACACAATGTGAAAGATGTTGAACCAATAGTTTCCCAAGCAACTTTGACCCAAGGGTTAAGGGAAGGTCCTTTTCAATGTCTAATTGGCTTGTTATAGCTAAAGACACTGAAGAACTATTAAAGCTTTCCAAAAATCAAGTCAATGTTGAAGAATATAATCAGGTGATGGAATCATTGATAATTTCATTACATCATTAGATCTCCACAAGGAGAAACTTTCAAGAAAGGAGGGAGAGAGAAAGAACTTGGTCCCATAAAAGAAGGAATCAAGGGCTAAGTTTCCAGTGTAACTCATGATACCCCAATCCATACGGGTTGCCCACACATCCAAGACCTATTAGGATAGAAAGACCATCAATATCATCAACACCATCAATGCCAAGGACCTCAGTAATACATCAAGGGTTTTCTCACTGACCTCAGATGTATCCAACCTAGACCACGTTGAGGGTATCCATCACATAACTCATAGATGCCATTTAGAATAAATAATTCTTTAGGCACTTCCTACCTATAAAGATTGGTAGTGCTTGAGATACCTTGAGGTAATGTATCTTCCTAAAATTTCATGGGAATGACACTAAAGAGCATCATCATCTATGGAACCTAATATAAAAACACATCAAAATAAAGAAGGTTAAATAATTTATCCTTTCCAATTCAGATCGAAGAGCAAGAATGTCCTAGTGGAGGAAAGCACCAATGAGCCTAGGCGAGCTCAAATAATCCACATCGCTAAAGTAGTGCCTACCATTATGTGTGATGATCGAAGGGACACCCGCCACACATGAAAAAAGTTGCTTATTGAATAAGTCAATTTTGTATCATTCTCCCGATCCATTAAGTATACACCTATAACCTTCAATGGAAAAGTTAAAATAACCAAGATGAACACAAATAATGAAGCCATTATCATCATAGCCTTAATCACCAAGTATGAAATTGGTAGTATTCTTTTAGATATATAAAGTTTATTTAATATAATATTTAAGAAATATTTTGATAATATGAATATATTGGCCTTCCAACTCATTCATACTTCTATACTACTCTACAGATTCTCTGGCAAGAGCATGGAGACCAAAAGATTAATTACCCAACCTATTAATTAAAGTGAACGAAATCATCAGCATATAACCATGGAAGACTTTACTATTTGTTGACACCTCATCTACCTACTATGCCATTTTTTGTAGACCACTACTGAATAGATTCAAAGCTCTGGTCTCCATAGACCAATATGCTATAAAATTTATAGTCAAAGGAAGAGAAGATACAGTAAAAGGCGGCCTATCCCAATTGCACACCAAATACCTACAAGTAGTTTGTATAGTAGATTCCTAAGAAGAAATCCTTCAACTAGACATAAAGTGAGGTTCAAGCCTAAACAAGACCAAGACCATCAATTAAATACCTACAACGAAAAGTGACCCAAATATATTTCTTAGAATCAACACCTTTTTTAAGAAGGAGCTTTAAGATAAGTTGGTACAAACTCTCTGCAACAATCTTTAAGTATTTGCATGGAAAGTTGTAGAAATTCTGGGCATCAGAAAAAAATTATATGCCACCGGTGAAACGTACATAGAGACTCTTATCTCATCAAGTAAAATATCCAAAAAAATTTTGCCTTACTCAATGGACCCATCTGAGAAGAAGTAAAAAAGTTACTCACCATCGACTTCATCAAGGAGATCTAATATCCAGATTCAATTTCAAATGTGGTGATGGTTAAAAAACTAATAGGAAAATGGAGGGTGTGCATGGACTTCACCAATCTTAACTCAGCATGCTCTAAAGATTGTTAATCGCTTCTAAGGATTGATGCCCTAATTGACTTCAGAATGGGTTATTCGATCATGAGTTTTTATATTCCTTCGCTGGCTACCATCAGATCATGATGCACCATGAAGAATATAAAGAAATTGCATTCATTATAGTAAAAGGTTTGTACTACTACAATGTTATGCCCTTTGGACAAAAACATGTTGGAATAACTTACCAAAGAATAGAAATAAAGAAATGTCAAAGTTTATATGAATGATCTCCAGTCAAGAGGTTAACTCCTGATCAACTTTACAAGGATCTACAATAAACATTCCTCACTCTCAAGAAGTGTGGCATGAGGCTGACTCCTCTGAAGAGCATCTTTGGAGTATGTGCATGAAAATTATTAGGGTTTATTCTCATGAACAAAAGAAGTAAAAATAATCTAGTCAAGGTGCAAGCTATACTTGATACGAAGATTCCCAAAATCACCAAGGAATTCCTATTACTCACAAGGAGGATTGCAGAATTCAATTGTTTCATCTCTTAGTTGAGAGAGAAATGCGCCCCCTTCTTCAAAATTTTCTTAGTAAAGACTCCATCAGTTTTGTACTCATCGTAGAATAAGGGAAGAAGCAATGAACAATATACTACATGAGACATACACTCCAAGGCACAGAGCAGAGATACCATATCATGGAAAAGCTCAAATGGGCACTTGTTAACACAGCAAAAAGATAGTGACCTTACTTTTGGGCTCATACTATTAAATAAGTAACATATCATTCTCTCAAGATAGTTCTCACTAATCTTGACCACTCAATCTAGTTGTTTAAATTGTATATCGACTTAGCGAATTCTTTATCACCTACATGCTGATGATAGCTATCAAAGCTCAAGTACTTGCCAATTTACTCATGAATTGCACAAACCAAAGCATAAACTTAAAAGAAATAAAGTAACCTCACTAGATATTGTATGTAGGTTGAACCTTGGGTGAGCAAGGAGTTGGTGTTAGCATTATTCTCAGAAGCCTCATATGAGTTATATTACTCAAGCTAAAAATTTTGAATTTAAATTCCCCAACAACTAGGATGAATACAAAGCTTTACAAATAGGCTTGTGATTTTCTTCAAAACTAGGCATCACTCTCTTAGAAGTATACACAAATTTGCAAATTATAATAAATAAGATCAATGGAGAGTATGAAATCAAAGATAAGTTACTCTCTAAATATTTATTCGAGGTAAAAAAAATTTAGCAAGCAAAATCACTTAAATTCCCAAAAATTAGAATTATCTCATTGACCTCCTTTCTAAGAAAGGAAGCATTGGTTTCTTTTCTTCGTTAGCTCCTAGGGAACAACTTTACTAAAGGATTAAGGCCTGAAGAACACTAGTCTTTGAGTATGGAAGCTTCAGATGGAATAACTCTTAGTTAGTGTTGGAGCTCATTGCTTGTAGCCTCCAAATGTCTAGAAAATGATGGGGTAAGTACATAGGAAGCTTTGTAATGAAAAAATGAAATGAAAAACTATTCTTATGAAGCATTAGATTAAGAATAATGTTTATAATAAGGGTATACCTAATTTTCATTATTCCAAGCAATCAATGGTTAGGATTCATCTGGCTCACTCCTTAGATGGTTAGGATTCTAAAAAGCTAGAAAAGGACATGAGGTCATTTTACATAGAAGAGAATACTTAGGTTAGGTTCAAGCTAAGACAGCCCATAGGTTGGGTTCAAATATATCCTAGGATGGTTCTAGGGCTAGTTTAAGCTAAAGAAATAAGTTAGGTTTGGGTAATTCTAAGTTTTTATGGAGTTAAACAATTTTGAATATTCTTTAACATCTTTGACCACTTTGACTGGTCAACAAGGGCTAAGCCACCTAGGATAGACTATTGGGAGTCTCTAAGGGCTATTTGGCTCAACTCTAAGGGGCTTGATTGAATGGATTTCAAATTTGCATGAGTGAGGCCAAGCTTGCATGGCTTTCACCAATCCATATGAGCTGACCAAGTCAACTTACCATGATGAACTAACCCATGCCTTAAGTATACTTGGGATGTCAATTGGATTGAATTTGAGTAGTACATGAGATTTAATTGATAATGTAAAAGATATTAATCAAACCTAGATTAATTTTACTTTTCTTTGGTTGGGTTGACTAGGTCAATCTTTGACTAGGAAAGGTTAACCGAACATGTCCAAATCATGAGGAGCTTTATTTAATTAAGATGATCAACTAAATCTAATAGAATTTAATTGATAAATAATTGGAAGGAAATGATCTTAAGCAAGAAGATTTATGTTGAAAGGATGAGTTGAGTGGGAGATCTATCCCACACAAACATATTTAGATGGTTATGCTAGGACAACAATAGGAATCATATCACTCAATTTACTAAAATTCAAAAGAAAATGATACTTTACTATGGGCACCTGACACCTAACATTCAGAATGAGATTAAAATTTAAATAGGATGTGCCTAAAATGCATTATTCAACATTAGCAGATTTGATCTTAAGAAAAGGAAGCCTATTCTTAGAGGGTAAAGTAATAGATTTAGACTAAGATGATGCCCAAAAGGTGGTACCCAATACTAGTGAACTTGATCCTAAGGGAAAAGAGCCTGAGTGTGGAAACTCATAATTATCCCTAAAGGATAAGATTTAGGTTTAAACTAGGATGGTGCCTAAAATGCATTATCCAACACTAATCGATCTAGTTATAAGGAAGGGAAACATAAGTGTGGGGATGCACACTTATCCTTAGAGGACTAAGATTTGATTTAAATTAGGATGGTGCCTAAAAGTTGACTTTTTGATTGCTAATTAACTTTGTCTTTTCATTATAAAAACTATTCAAATTAGACATCTTTACTTTTATTATGATAGGATCACCCTGAACATCAAGAATAGGGGCATCACTATTAGATAAGTACTAAATAAATTCTTTCATTTCCTTCAAATTTATTTATATTTCTTGAGAATTATTTTTTTTGTTATTTAATCTATTGGTCGATTTGTCATCAGAAATATACAAGATATATGTGGAATCCTTTTCTATTACTTTCTTAGTCTCAAGCTAGCCAAATAAAAGTCATACAAGGTAAAAGACATAAGTTATTTAGATTTTCCATCCATGATACTATCAAATATAATTTTTCTTTTACTTTTTTTTTTGTCCTCCTTCAAGACTGTGAAAGCTTGATTGACTTGCACTTCCTTAGTCTCTTCAATCAAAACTTCATTTTGCACTTCTTCAGAAGCTATCATATCAACTTGGATGAAAGTCTATGATTTTATGGGCAGTTGAATGGATGAATGATAAAATTTTTTTATAATTCTTTTGAATGAATGAGATAATGCAACATCCTATCCATCATCAGGTTTTATAATAGGAAAGGAAGCGGAAGGCTCAACAAATATGCGTTTAGTTTATTCTTTTCTTGTATCAGCTAAATATTGCTTACGTATCACAACTGACTTTATTTTAATGTTCTTCTCAAACCATTCCTTAAAAGTTAGGAAATTTTCTAATTCATGGCCAAGCATACAGTGATATGGGCAATAATTAGGTTGCTTCGATTTACC
>JAJBZI010258601.1:0-14808 GCA_021234465.1 Dendrobium hybrid cultivar
AGAGAGAGAGAGAGAGAGAGAGAGAGAGAGAGAGAGAGAGAGTAAGTTATTATATGAATCTAGATAAAATATTTATTATAGAGAAAAAAGTAACATCTCTTTTGAGGTTCTTATTTTGGATCTAGTTTACATCTTTTGATCATTTGATGCCCTTTTTTATCATCCATCCTCCTCCATTTAATGAGTTTGGAAGGTTGCTTGAGGTACGCTTTCGACATGATGGCTATCTTATTGGTCTAAGTTGTCAATCAGCCATCAATGCCGAGTGGAATGGAAACTAAGAGGGGTGAGTCGGATGGGCTCATGGAAGGTTGTTACAATAGGATATGAACTTGTTCAAGAAACCTTATTGAGATGAGAGGAGGTTTAGTGTCACTAGAGTGTAGTCGAAAGAATGGGATGATATAGAATTTAAGGCTATTCTAATGTCACCCTATTTTGAAGTGAGAAGGGAAAGTGATGTCTTGGCAAGGCCTTAAAATTTATCTGGTCATGAGAGATATCTTATAAGTGCAGTGTGTATTACCCATTATTTTATGTATCTCATGTGGGAAACTTGTACTTAGCTAACATGAATAAAGATTTGTTTGACTAAGAAAGGAACATATGAGGTTTCCCTTGCTTGGAAGAGGTTATCAGTGCTGGTCTGACATGCTAAAGTGTTAAGCTCCTTTAAATCTCTTGAGTGAGTCCCTTAAATAAATAGCTCCGTGGGAAGAGTGGGTCCTACTTTTATTTGACCTGAATGTAACATGCAAGACACCTATGAATGTGTCCTTGCACGTGTATTCATGGGCGCATACCTTTGGAGGATTCTAATTTGCAAATAGCCATTTTCTTAGATATATGTGTAACATTTAAATATTATGGAGTCTCTAATGATGCTGTCAAACTTAGATTATTTTCTTTCTCCTTAAGAGATAAGACTAAGTTATGGTTGAACTCCTTACTCTAGGTTCAATTACCACATGGAATGATTTGGCTCACTAGTTCTTAACTAAGTAGTTCCCTCTATTCGAAGCTACAAAACATAGGAATGACATTATCTCATTCACTCAATTAGATGGAGAATTAATATATGAAGCTTAGAAGAGAGTTAAAGAATTACTTAGAAAGTACCCACACCAAGCCTTGCTTAATTGGCTTTATTATTAAGACCATCTATAATGGACTTGTTGGATCTCTTAGATTGATCATTGATGCCATTACTGAAGGTTCTTTTGTGTCCAAATCATTCAGTGAAGCATATTCTTTAATTGAATAAATGGGTATGAACAACTTCTAATAAACTTAGGAAAGAGTGAACCCTAGGAAAGTGGCTAGTGTGTATAAATCTGATGCTTTATCTATTTTGACTACTCAACTAGCTGATATCTTTAGGTAATTAGATAACATTGAAGTTAGTACATCCCAAGGTACACCTATGTTAGTAGAGGAGAATATCTATTGGCCATATAATGACCAAAATGACTCAAGAATTGAATCCTTAAATGCCATTATTAATAGGCAATACAACACTTATTCTAACACTTAAACTCAGGTTAGAAGAACCACCACAACTTTCAAAGTAATAGTAATCCTAATAGGGGTAGTCATTTGAATCCTTACCAACCCAACCTCGTAGAAAACTGGAGTGCACCACAATAGAATTATGGAAACCCAAGGCCTAATTATCCACCAAGATTCAAAGCCAATAACCAATTAAAGGATATGAAACCTTCTATAGAAGACCTAATTTTACAAATGAGGACCCAATTATGAAGCTAAGTTACTATAATAAAGACATTAAAAATTAATTAGGGCAGTTAGTAAGTTTCCTAAATAGTAGACCCCTAGGAGACTTGCTAGAAAAATAGAGGTAAATCCTAAGGAACAAAGTAAGGAGCATTGCAAAGCTATGCAATTAAAAAATGAGAAAGAGTTAGAGGAACTTGTAAGGAATAAGGAAAACCTGAGGAGGAGACATCTATAGAAGAAATTATAAAACCCACCAAGCTTGAAGAACAACCTTTATATCATAAAGAATTAGAGAAACCCATTAAAAAGGTTGTTGAAAGTCACCACCGCCACGCCCTCAAAGGTTACTAAAGTAAAATTTAGATAGGAAGTTCTTTAGATATTTAGAATTGTTCAAAAAGTTGACCAATAATATTCTATTTACAGAAGTCCTAGAGTAGATGCCTACCAGTTCTAGGTTCATGAATGACATTTTGGGAAAGAAGAAAAAATTTGGAGAATTTGAAATTATTGCCCTAACTAATAAAGGTAGTGTAATCCTATATAATAAACTCTCTCAAAAGCTTAAGGACCCTAGTACGTTTTTCATTCCTATAGATATAAGGGATAAATTTATGGTAGGCCACTTTATTATTTAAGAGCTAGCATAATTCTCATGCCCCTATCCATATTCAAATGAATTGACTTAGGTGAAGTCCAACCCACCATTATTACCCTTCTTTTAGTAGACCATTCATTTACTTACCTAAGGGATATAATAGAAGATGTGTTAGTTAAGGTAGATAAGTTTATCTTCCTTATTTACTTTATTGTCTGAGACATAAAGGAAGACCTTTCTTAGCTATAGGAAGGGATATAATTGACGTGTAAAAGGGAGAATTGACCATGATGGTTTTGGACAAGGAAGTGACCTTCAACATCTTGAAGTCTATAAAGTTTTCTATGGAACATAATGAGGATTGTCATAGAGTTGACTTAGTAGATGCTTTTGTAGAGGATTGAGTGAAGGAATTATTGATTGTTAGTACTTTAGAGAGTTCATTGTGATGACATTGGAGAGGAATATGAGGATTTTGTTCTTATGGTTAGTGAAGCCCTTAGATTAGGAAGAGATATGAAGTGTTAGATACATCATATCAAGGGAATCCATTGAAACTAACTATTATAGAGGCACCCATTATTTGGTTAAAATTATTACCTGCTCACTTGAAATTTGTCTTCTTAGAAGAGGAGTCAACTTTTCCTATCATTACTTTTACTGAGCATAAAAAATATTAAGAAGGTATGTTGATTAGGGTTCTTGGCATATATTAGAAAGCATTTGGGTGGACTATTGCTGACATACATGGAATCAATCTATCAGTGTGCATGCTTAAGATTCTGTTAGAGGAAAAATCTCATCCTAAAACTAACTCTCAGAGAATGTTAAACCCTGTTATGAAGGAAGTTGTGAAGAAAGAGATCCTTAAGTGGTTAGATGCAGGAATCATTTATCCTATTTCTTATAGTGATTGGATCAGCCTAATTAATTGTATGCCTAAGAAAAGAGGGTTAACTATTATTGTGAATGAGAAGAATAAACTTATCCTAACTAGAAATATGACAGGGTGGAGGATTTATATTGATCATAAAAAGTTGAACCATGCCTTAAGAAAGGACTATTTTTTATTGACCTTTATAGATTAAATGCTTGATATCTTAGCAAGGAACCCTTTTTACTGATTTTTAGATGGCTATTTAGGATACCATTAAATTCTTATTGCACCAAAGGACTAAGATAAGATAACCTTTATAAGTCCCCATGGAACATTTGCACTTAGAAGAATGTCCTTCAAATTATGCAATTCCCCTACAACATTTCAATAATGTATGTTGTCTATCCTCTCAAATTTAATAGAGCAGGGTATTTAAAAATTTATGAATGATTTTTTTATCTTTAGAATAACATTTGATGTTTTTTTAGATCATTTATTATTTATTGGTTTTGAATACAAGGAAACTAACCTTGTACTCAATTGATAAATGATAGTTATATTTAAGGAAGGCATCATCCTAAGACAAAAAAATCTTTGAGAGAGTCATGAAGGTTGAAAAGGAAAAAATCCATGTGAATGTGGATTTTCCACCTCCTATTTTTATAAATGGAGCCTTAAGTTTTCTAGGTCATGCCAATTTTTATTAAAGATTTATTAAAGATTTTTATAAAATTATTAAACCCATATGCTATTTACATAAGTAGGATATACCATTTGAATTCAATTTAATTATTTAATAGCAATTATCATCTTTTCAACTCAATGGTTTTTAAATTTTGAATTGATGCATGATGCTAGTGACTATGCCATTAGAGCTGTTTTAGGATAAGGACTAAATAAGAAATTTTTATTGAGCGATACACAAATTAATGAATTAAAATTTGAGAAAGAAATGCTAATAATATTCTTTGCATTTAATAATGTTAGATCATATTTATTCAGCACCAAAGTTATTGTTTTCACTTACCAATTTGTTGTTAAGTACATATTAACTAAAAAACACTCTAAGCTAAGATTGTTTAGATGAATTTTTTTGCTTCAAGAGTTTGATGTAGAGATTTTAGATGGGAAATGTTATGAGAAACAGGTGAAAAATCATATAGAGAGGTAGGATTCTATGCATATTGATTATGACATTAATGAATTCTTCCCTAATGAGAAGTTATGTGACTTGCATTTAATTATGCGTGTCTTGGTATGCTGACATTGTGAGTGGAGTGATCCCATTTTATATATCATATACATAAAGGAACAAATTTATGCCCATGTGGACAATATTAGCTGGTGAATATCCAACTAATTTCTATAATCAAATCTGCATAGTTCACAACATACCATATCAAACGATGGACTGATGCTTCACTATCGATCTAAAGATAGAATTTTTTTCATAATCAAACTCAACTTAAGGGATGTAATATTCATCTTTAGAGATAAAAATAATATTCATCAATTATTTGAAAAATGAAATTAAGTAAGGAATATACTTTATCTACAACTATAGTTTTTTCTCCTACTTTAGTGAGCTAAAGTAGGGTTTATTTTTTTGTTGGGTTCTAGGATCCCTATAGAGGCTATAACTATTTGCTTCCCAATATAAGTCTTGAGAAAACATTTGATTAAAGTAGTCAATAGACTTCTTTATATTTATAATGATCTAATTAGGGATTTAAGTTCTCAACCTACCAAATAGGAATAATATCGAACATTTCCTTATAAGTCAATAAAAGAAAGGTAGTGTGTGCTTGAGATAATGGAATTACCAGAAACACTCTAACCTATACTAGTTTTTGGATTTACTAATTCAAATCATGATCAAATTTATTTTGGAGTTTATAATTTATTTGAAGATCAGGATAATCCTCCTAGAAGTAAGTACGGGAGGTATATGTAAATCTAGACTTATGTCTAATTGGGAAAAACTATAAGTTAACCACCTAAGTAGCCAATTTAAAAATTATGTTTTTAGGTCTAAAGTATGCAGGGTAGATAACTATTTTACTTTAATAGAAATTAAGGTTTTAGGTTTAGAATTTAAAATAGGGATTTACATGATGTATAGGGTTCAAATGTACCTAATGAATCTAATTTGATGTGACTTTTTTTTTTTAATCTTCATCAGCAAAATATATTGAAAGGAAAAATAAAGGTGCAATCATGGAGGGGAGGTTATATGCTCCTCTCCAAGAAGTTTGATGAACTCCAGGTGAGGATAACAATCATTCACACCATTCCAAACAAAAGAGGAAGCTAATACAGCTTTAGCACATTAGTCAGCAACCCTATTGTATCATTTAGGCATGAGTATAACTAGAACATTAGGAAAAACATCATGGTAAGATAAATCCACATGATGGTGAGGATTGTTCCATTTTTTTTTCTTGAAATTTGCCTGTAGCCAACTGATTCTAGATTGATCCTCCAGCTATCAAAAACTTGTAAGACCTATTTAATATGGTGATATCCTGAAGTAATATGATCAGTGTCTTCTTGCTTCTAATTGCCCCATATGCAGATCATATAATCAGAAACACCACGCATGTGAAGTTAGGTTTAAGTTGGGATTGCATCATGCAGGACCCTTCAATAGAACCAATAAACTCTTGGGATAAGCTTCAAGCATCAAAGCCAGCCAAAGCTTTTAAATTAGAGCTGAACCTGTAATTAAATGCCTGTATAGTGACAGATTTTGTGATGGTAGAGTGGAGAAGCTCAGGAGAGTGACAGTACAGCTGAGAGTAAATTTGAATATATAAAATTATAAGGGAGATAAAGGTGCCAAATAATTTAGTTAATGTCTCACCATTCCACATTCCATTATATATAAGACAATCCACCTTATCCTCGTCAAGGACAGAAACATTGACAAGGGTTGACAATTTGCAAAGAGGAAGAATAAGAATATAAGTATCCATCAAAATGTAAATGGAGAACCATTAGCCACCTTCAATCTCTATACAGGTTTGAGAGCTCTATCTCAATTAGTTAAATTAAACCAATTAACTAAGTCATTCCTCTTAATACCAAAGTTCTAAAGGTCAGCACCATATTTCTCCATGAGTAGTCAGTTATGGAGATTCCAAAGATTATGAATAAAATCCTAGACCAATCTAGCTCTAAGAGGACCACTCCAAAGCCTGAGAGAATAAATCCCAGTCCCACCAAGCCTGGTTTAAAGGCAAACAGTGTTCCAATTAACATAGTGTAAACCTTTATAGGTTTAATATCTCTACCAAATAAACTTCATGCTCAATTTCTTAATATAGTTGATAACACTAGAAGGCACCTTAGAATAAGATAAAAGGTAAGAAGTAATATGATTTAAGAGAAGATTTAATGAGAACAATCCTCCCAGCTAAGGATAGATGCCTCAAACTATAATTGCTCACAAGATTATTGGCTTTATTCACCACTTTGTTGAAATCATTAAACTTTAGTCCCCTCATAGTTAATTTGATGCTAAGACAATCAGACTCTTTAACCTTCCTGAAACAAAAAATCCTAGAAGATCTTTAATTTTTCAATTAGGGGTGGACTTAGTGAAAAGGACAATATATTTCTGTAAGTTAATTCTCTATCCAGTCCAAGAGCAGTAATCATATAAGATGTTTTTAATCAACATGTTGAATTGGTAGAAGCATTATAAATAAGTAGGATACCATCAGCATAAAATAGATGATTAGTTTTAGCTTTTGGTTAAGAGCTTTAGAAAGAAGATCAGAGCAAATAATAAAGAGGTAGGGTGAAAGCGGGCAGCCCGGCCAAAATCCACACTTACCATTAATCCAGTCGGACCTCTTATTATTGATGATAATACATAATCTGGGAAAAACAATACATTGTATAATCTACATAATAAAATTTGAGGGGAAGTTAACGATTTGCTTCACCTTATTAATGGTTGCCCAGCACGTATTGTCATAAGCTTGCTCCTTATCAATCTTAATTCGCAATAAGCCCTTAGGTGGAGGAATAATGCTTGAATTTATTCATAATCTCCTGAGTAAGCATGTAGTAGCCATAAATGGATATGAGTAGAATAAAAGTTGCTTGTTCCTCAGAAATGAGAAGTGGGAGAAGAGCTTCAACCCGGAGATACTAATTTTAACAATAATTTTATAGATAGTCTGACAAAGACTAATAAGCCTAAACTTGTTCAAGGAATCTACATCATCAGTTTTTGGAATAAACATAATCCCAATGTCCTTCCACCCAAGGCCCATCACTCCAAATCTAAAGAACTCACAAATAGCATTGCAAACATCAACTTTAACAATATCACACAATTGCTTATAGAAAGAGGTAGTTATGCCATCCAACCTAGTAGTTCAGTTTTTGGATAGAGACTAAACAGCTTCATAAATTTCATATGAAGTAACATCCTTTTGTAGCCTAGTAGAATTGTACTTATCTTGGATACCTAAAAAATTGTCCAATTAATTTAATTAATTTGCCTATGCTGCCACTTGAGATTAACGTGGTTGAAGAATTCATACTATATGAGCTCCTCCTACTTCATTATATTCCCACAAGTGTCCTTAGTGGAAGTAATCCTATTGGTATGTCTCCTAAGAAAAATAGATTTATGAAAGAACTGAGAGTTTGAATCCCCATCTTTAATTCATCTAACTTTTGCCCTTTGCCTCCACCAAGATTTGATTTTGGCTAAAGTTGAGTTGAGCTTCACGGCTTTATTTATCATGAGTAGTTCCTGATTTGAAGAAAGGCCTATAGCTGAGCAGTCTAGCTCTTGTAAGGTAGCCAAATTCGATTCCAAGGCAATTTTGATAGAATTCAGCTCTTTAAGCTTGTTCTAACTCCAAAAGAACAACATTCTAAGGGTTATTTTGCTTCTTTTATGCATAATTTTAGCAGGAGTACCTAGGTCATTTCTATCCCATCTGTCCTTGATAATTCTTCAAACATAAGAATAGTACAGTCACGTGTATTCAAACTTGATCCAATTAGAGACCTTGTCATCATTTTTTAAGATATTAAATAGGATGGGACAATGGTCAAATGCTTGCCTTAACAAATGATGGTAGTTAAAAGTGGAGTCAACTGAAGGATAGTTGAGTTGATGAAAATTCTATCATGTCAAACCCATATTGTTCTATTGCCATCCTTATTGTGTTCAAGTGTATCCTAGACCAACAAAGCCACAATCTTATAGGCTATTGATTTGCATGAAATCATTCATCTCTTACACAACAGTAGAATGAGAGAAAGCCTTACCACCTTTCTCGTCCTTTTGGCTAAGAACACAATTAAAGTTTCCACCAATAATGGATGACATATAATACTTAATGTGAAGACTCAAGTAGTCCCATAGACTCCTTCTACTAGTGTGGTTATTATTAGCATAAACAACATCAATTAGCCACATGATGCCATGATGATCCTTGTACTTGCCAATGATGCATTGATCGTGAAATCTATAGGGGAGAAGGTAACCAAAGCTGTTATCCAACACACAATAATGCCACTAAAAAGCCAACATCTGGTGGGCAACAAAAGTCCCACTCCTTGCTCAGCATAGCATCAATATCCTTCCTAGTTGCATCAATAGGTAATGTTGGAGTAGTTGTTGTAGTGGACGTATCACCCAAAACTTTGGTTGGCTGGTTACTGGATTGGCATTGCAAGGACTTGTGACCAAGTCTACCACATAAAAAATAGAATTGAGAGATTCTTTCATGCTTAACTAATTGGAAAAATATTCCTCAGTCCCCTTGGATCTAGACTCCAGTAGAGAGCTTATTAGATTGATCCAGTTTGATGCAAATTCTTGCATAACTACTTCTACCCCATGTGTTGGTTTACTCATTATACCACAGTGGTGTTCCAATCATGGTTGCTATCTGAGCAATGTTCCTATTGTCCCAACAAAGAAGAGGTGGTTGGGAAAATCTTATCCAAATAGGTATGTGTAAGCCCTCCAAGGAGTTTGGGTCAAAAGAGGTAGACCATTTTTCCATCCCCACCATCTATCTAGCAACAACCCATGGGCCACCCAAAAACATAAGGTCTTTACCATTATGAGAGCTGAATAAATAGAGAAAAAAATTTAGGCTAAGGAGAATAAATGTGAAATCACCATCAAAAGCCCACTACCTTTTGATTTCAAAGTATATGGTAATGTATGAGAGCCTTCTCTCAATAATCTTACCCACCACAACATTCTCCAATTTTTTATCATTCTCAATGATAGCCTATTTGATAGGTAAAACAAAACACCAATCTTTAGAGATAATGGTTAAATCCTTCGCTTTAGAAATAGTAACAGGTTGAGGTGTTGTTATGTTTTCAGAATTTGACAGTAGATCATTACATGGGCTAGGACTAGCTGGGGTACCAAGGTTCAACTAATGGTAGGAACAACATCACTTATAAATCAAGGAGGTGCAACATTAGTAGCAAAGCTGGGAGGAGTAGTGTCCATTAGTAGACCAAAAGATAGGTGTTCATAGGGATGTTGAGTGCCAACAAGTTGAGGGAAAAAATCCCATTCATTAAAAATGCCAATCTCCTTAAAGATAGTACTCCCAATGTCATTGAGCATTAGCCATCTGTTATAGAATAAATATTCAGAGTTAGAGGACATTGGCTTGAGCTGTAGAATGGTAGAGTGACCTTCACATTGATCGAACTATCTGGCACTTGGGCAAGATGAATAGAGCTAGTGTTCTCCTAAGGCATCTCATCAAGAGAGATATTAACATCGATGGCGTGATCAAAAGATTCCAAGGGAGCAACGCCCTTAGACTTAGCACAGTCCACCGAATGTGGGGAATAAGAGGGACCCCTAGAAGAAGAGCCTAAAAGAACCCCCCTACTAGAGTTCTTAAGGGGTTTAACATTGGACATAACCTCAGATCATGAAGCAAGCATTACAGCCTGATGCTCCCTAGAGAAGTTCAAATGAGACTTATTGGAGTCAATTATACTGCCCAAGATAGCAAGGCTATAAAAAATCATCTAAAATAGTCTAGAGGATAGTACAAGAAAGACTGGTTGGCTAGGGAGGCTAGCCCAGAGCTGAGCACAGCCACAGAAGAAGCACAACTTACATACACAAATGGAATAGTAATTACCGCACCCAAAAACAAGCAGAGAAAACATTGAATGATAACCCAACCCAAAGGACAAACACCTAGAAAGGAGTGGGAAATTAAGATATAAAAATGAGGAGAAACGAACACAAGCTCAGAAGAAGTAGAGAATGCATGATCTAATGGAACAGTAACAATTGAGAAGAAAAATGCAGTTGGGAACCCTAATTGAGGAGCCTGGGGCCACAGCCCAAGCACAAAATAATGCAGAACACCTACTTACTATCATTCACCTATTTGCTCACTATCGATCACCTACTTTTGTACCATGAAATGCATAATTTGATGTGACTTTACTCTTGAATTTAAGTCTATTTATTATTCTACAAAATATTTTAAGTCTAAATTTCTAAATAAATTTGGCAGCATAAAGGCCTTAAAACCATAGAGAATAATAAGCTCAGCACCAAACTAAATCATCTAAGATTTAATATTTATATCCTTATAAAGTCAAATATCAGAGAAACCTAAAACAATAATATACCCTTTACTATAAGTATCTACCAACCCAATGAATGCAATGCATTTGTATATGAGTTAGCATATAAAAGAAACTAGAATGTGAATATTTTAGAAAATTTAAAGTACAACTCGATACTAGTTCAAGTAGTAGGGTTGGTTTCAGGAATTAGGTTGGTTATAGGAAAAAGTTGGTCTGATATAAAGAAAGATGGCTAGGTTCCACCACAACATGCCTAGATTTCTACACCATAAATGACACAACTCTATATAAATGTGCTTACTTATTTAATCTTATAGTCATCTGTCTCATAGCATTTTATAGAATTCCAAAAGTGAATGTCCTCAAAGGAAGAGATGCCCTAAAAGAAACTAGAATGTGTGTACATAAGAAAATTTAAAGTGTAATCTAGGGTCCATTATATAGAAAGGTAGCTAGGCTCCACCACAACAAGCCTTAATTTACAAACCTATGAGTGACATAAATCTATATAAATATTCTTGCTTATTTAATCTTTTGGTTCTTGGTCCCTTATAGAATTCTAGAAGATAATTCCCTCAAAGGATGAGGGGTCATTATCTTTGGGAGCACTATATATATGCATAAGCAAGCAACTCTATTGATTTTCATTACTCTTTTATTTTTTATAAACCATCTAACTATTTAGAGAATTTATAATTTATATTTATAGGGACTCTTATATTTATCCTATTTACATTCTAGATTGACTCTTTATTAGAAAGACAATTTAGCTTTGATTGGAATAATGTTAAGTGTATATGCAAATTAATAAAGTAAAGTACAATGCAATACATAAAAGTAAAGTACAGTGGCATGAAAGAAAATGTGTAGAAAGCATGATATGCATCTAGAGTGCATAAAAGTAAACATACACAATAAAGGACACTCTCTAAGTAAGGCATTTGCATCACACCAAAATAATTGCCGACCTAGACTGGAACTAAAGTTGGTTATCTTAGGAAACAAATTCTATAGTCTATGTTGTGTCTGTGTGATTTTAAAATGGCTTAAAAAACTTTGTATTTGAGTTATCTATATTTGAATTTATTTATTTATTATGAACTAAAGTTAATTTTACTTTAATTTTAGTTTTAATGTTTTATTAATAAATTGTATTTTTAAGTGTTATCCTAGGAAACAAATTTTAGTTTCAAATGAGGAAGCAACTTTCATTCCTGATAGATCCATTTCAGGATATTGCATGATGGCTCAAGAGTTAATGCATAAATTTAGAATTTCACAATCCAAAGAAGGCTTGACGGCTATCAAGATTGACATAGATCAAGCAAATGATAGTATGAGTTGGAAGACTCTTACAAAGGTAATATATCTTCTTAACCCCCCTAAGAAGTTTGTGAGTTGGATATTGCAATGTGTAGAAAAACCTAAATTTGCTATTTTGGTAAATAATATTATAATGGAATGGATAGTAGGAAAGTTAGTTTTAGACAAGGCTGCCCTTTGTTCTGAGCTATTGTCTAAAGAAATTTATCAGCAAGAGGGACATTGCCTTGGAGTTGTTGTTAGAGCTAATGGTCCAAAAATCAGCCACTTACTTTATGGAAATGATATTTTTTTTACTACTAGTAAATCTGTGAGAGTGTTTTCTAATATTTTGCAAGAGTATTGCTCTTGGACTGGTCAACAATTAAATATGCAGAAATCAAGGGTGTTATTTAGTAAGTTTACTCCTACTTTGAAGAAGAACAAATTGGACAAAATATAGGGATTAAGGAAGGTAACTCAATTTGAATACTTGGGTCTAAAATTGACCTTAAGAAGATTGGTGGAAAGGGACTTCAGTAAGCTAATCAATAAAGAAAATAAGTTGGTATTCTCACGGGGCTCTAAGAAGCTTTCTTTATATGGAAGGACTGTGTTGATTAAATCAACTCTATCTTCTCTTGCAAATTATCAGTTAACCCATTCTAGAGTTCCATTTATACTGATCAACAAAATTGAGAAAATGTGTAGGGACTTCTTGTGGAAATAAGATAATTCTCATCAAGGGATGCACTATGTTAATTGGAGAAAAGGTTTGCCTTCCACCTAAACTTGGAGGATTAGGAATTTTTTCTTTGAAACATTGGAGTGGTCCTATTAGAGCTAGATTAGCTTGGGACTTTATCAAAAATCCTCTCAAATTGCATAATCAGATTTTGAAAGATAAATATGGAAATGATTTGGAAAGGACTCAAAGGAGATATGGAGATTCATACATTTAGTCCATTTTAGTGGAAGGATGGGAGGCTTTGAAACCAGTTATTAGATGGAAAATTATGGATGGAGCTGATATTCAAATTCTATATGATGTATGGATATATGACTTGCCATTGGTAAAGTGGCCATGCTTTATAAATATTTCCATATTGGAGGATGATAATGTGGAGATCATGGGGTGTGGAAGAAGGAGCTTTTGATGGAACTTTTTGATCCTATCATGATTGAAAATATTACAACAATTACTATCTATTCAGCTCTTCCAAAGGATACTCATATGTTGATTCATTCAACTTTGAGTAAATTGGTCATAAGACAAGCTTTCAGTTGCCATTTCCATAAAGAAGATGATAGATTTATATAGATGAAGAAATTAAAACTCTTACCTAGGGAATATATTTTCTGGTTGAGATTGGTTCATGATGCTATTCCTACCAACTCTTGGCTTCATAAGAAAGGTTTGGCTGAGTTAGAGAAATGTGTGTGGGGATATAATTTATATGAAGATGTAGCACATATCATACCTGAATGCAAAATTATTCAGAAGGTTTTGGAGATCTTTTGGAGTTGGGGAATTAAAATTAAGAAGCTTGCCATGATGGAGAAGATATTATCTAATAATGACAACTTGATTGACTGCTGCAATTGTCTGGATAGAGTTTACTTTCAGATTATTTATCAAGTGTGGATGGCCAGGAATTGTAAGAAGCATGGTAATCATTATGATTATTGCAAATATTTTAGGGGGTGTTTTATTAATTGATCTTACAACCAAAGAGGAGCAATGGGATACCATTCGGGTTCACCCAAGTAGAAGAAGTTGGTATCCTCCCCCTCCAAATTGGTTGAAGATTAATATTGATGGGTCATTCAAGAAGCCATATTCTGCAGGATTGAGGGTGGTGATAAAAAATTGTGCAAGAGAATTTATTATGGCAGCTGGTGAGAAGATTATTCATTGGGACATATCATATATTGAATTACAAGCAACTCGATTGTTGAAAAAATTGTTGGATTTCAATCTCATTGCATGGGGATTATCATTGAAGGAGATAATAAATCTGTTATCAAATGGATGCATGAGAATGTCAAGAAAAAGAAATGGAGGTTTAATTCTCTATAGTTTGATCTTTATTTTATAGCTGATTTTAATCATGTGGTGTTTACTATATGCCTTGAAGATTTAATAGGGTAGCTAATTATTGTGCTAAGCATGACTTATTTTCACCTATTATTTGAAAACGTTTTGAGGATTGCATTCCTCATGTAGACTTTATTAACATCCTCAAGGAGGATTGTATAAGACCTTCTTAGGATGGGTGTATCTTTGCTTATAGTTTTCTTTTAATTAGCTTTACAGATTTAAAAAGAAAAGTTTTTTAAATTTAAGTTATATAGAATTTTGATGATTAATAAATCTAAGTGAAGTTTGGAGTTAAGAAACATCAAATACTAAAGTTCATAATTGTAATGCATTTTTCCCATTTGAAAGAATATGCATTTGTTTGGAGATAATGATGGAGCCAATGCATAGAGTCCTTTAAATTTATTTATCATGTTTATTTAATTTTAATGAATATAGTAATTAAAGACCTTAATTTTCTTTGAAGGCTTTAATTAACACTTCATAGGCCTATTATTTCAATGCATTTTTTCCCTCCCTTAGGAATAAAGCAAATGCATAAGGCCTAAAAATTTATTTAATTAATTATTAGTATTTTAA
>JAJBZI010258602.1:0-13924 GCA_021234465.1 Dendrobium hybrid cultivar
AAGGAAATTCCAAACAAAACTCTATTTTGGTTACCTTGTGGGAAGAATTCTATGGTGGATGCCTTAGAAAAGCTTACTAAGGACTTATTATTCCCATAAGAAGACTCAATTCTAGTAGAAGTACAGGTTCACAAGGTGTTATCACTTATAGGTATGGAATACATAAATATAAAGTCTCTAGATGAGGTAAATATTATTTTTGTTGTTGATGATGAAGCGATAGATTAGAGAATACCTTTCATCGACTATTTATAAGAAAATAAGATCCCTCATGACAAATTTGTTGAAGAGAAAATTACAAGAAGATTCCTATCATACACCTTAGTGGAATTTTATATAGAAGATTATCTAATTAGATGCAATTGTATTATTGCAATAAACTTCAAACTCATAATATTGTTAAAGAAGTACATGCTGGATTATGTGCCACTCACTAATCCAACCCTCAAATGAAGATGAAAATTAAATTGATGGGTACTATTATCATCAATGAGAGATGATTGTATGAATGTTGCACAGCATTGCCAACATTATCAAGTATATAGAGTGATCTTATATTAACCTCCATATATACTACATCCAATAATAGCTTCATGGCTATTTGAAAGATGAGGTATGGATATTATCAATTTCATTGATCAGCCATCCTCTAGAGGTCACAAGTCTATTCTTTCGTAACATATTACTTCTCTAATTGGGAAAAAGTAGTTCCATTGAGGAAAGTTAAAGTACATCACATCCAAAATTTCTTCAAAAATGATATTGTATTTTGATTTGGTATTCCTCACCAAATCATATATGATAATGTTCTATCATCTAGAAACACTAAAATAAATAACTTCTGTAGTTGTCATAAAAGAGATTAAAGATACTCAACTAGATATCACTCTCAAGTAAATGAATTAGCTGAGGCCTTCAGTTAAAATTATAAAAGGATAAATCTAAATGATAATAAGCATCAACGGAATGAAAATTTGGGAGAAGCTTTGTAGGCATATCGAACCATATATAGAACTGCAACTCAATCTATGCCATTCATTTTAGTCTTTGAAGTAGAGATTATTCTCCCTTTAGAGGTATAGATGCTTTCTTTGTACATTGAAATAAACTATAAAATCACTTATGAATATAATGCTAAACTTTAGTTAGAAGAGCTCAACGGTTTAGAAAAGAAGTTATTATAGGTTGAACAGAACCTTTTGTTATATAAATCGAGAATTATTCAAGCATATGATAAAATGGTTCATCTAAGAACCTTCTAAATAGGAGACTTAGTCTTGGTTCTATGTAGACCCTTTTGGTCCATCAAAAGATTGGTAGTAAATTTGAATCAATATGGGAAGGTCCATTAATGGTAGAGAAGGTCTACTTAGGAGGTTCCTATCAGTTTGTTTATTGTAAAGAAGATCATCCTATGTTGCTTATAAATGGATGATAGTTAAAGAGATACTATAATTGATAGTATGTGTTAAAGAAAATTTTCATGAAATAAAAATATTTCTAACATTTATAATTTACTTGAGTTTGTTAATATTTTTGTTTGGGCTTGGTTCATAAGGCTAGGTATGTAGAGTTGTTCAAAAAGTTAGTGAATTTTAAAATTCCCAATGCTTACCAATAATTAAGCTTATTCTTAAGTATTAGAGTAAGTTCCCCAACGACATCATTTCATTTTGAATATTTATTAATTAGGTAATATGATCCTTGGTTTTTTCTTAATATGACCATTTAAATCTACTTGTTTGGGAGCAACCTCCAATTTGAGTTTCCCCTAAATCTGCTTGTTCGGGACATATCTTTCATTCAGATATAAATTCTTATTCTTAAGAATTGGAGTAAGCTCTTTAGAAGTATCCTTTCCTTTTGAACTTTGGTTGATTAGGTATAATGATTATTGATAGTTTTCTAATTTTATTGCTTAAATCTACACATTTGGGAGCTACCTCCCATTTGAGTGTTCTTAAATCTACTAATTTTCGATAGATCTCCCAACCAAGTATATATTCTTTTTTTAAGGATTGATATAAGTTTCCTAGCGACATCCTTTACTTTTGAACTTTAGTTGATTGGGTAATAAGATCCCATGTATTTTCTTGATTTAATTGCTTAAATCTACTCATTAAGGAGTGATATCCTATTTGAGTGTTCTTAAATTGACTATAAATCTCCTATTAAAGTATAAATTAGTATTCTTAAGGTTTGGTGCAAGTTCCTTGGTGGCATTCTATCATTTTGAAATTTGGTTGATTGGGTACGATCCCTGATATTGTTCTGATTTGACAACTTAAATTTGCTCATTTAGGAGTGACTTCTCATTTGAGTTTTGTTAAATCTACTTGTTTGGTATAGATCTCCCATTAACATATAAATTCCTATTCTTAAGGATTAGTATAAGTTTTCCTAGTGGCATCCTTTATCTTTAAACTTCGGATGATTGGGTAATATGATACTTGGTATTTTTCTAATTTGACCATTTAAATCTATTCATTTGAGATAGATCTCTCATTTGAACATCCACCATAAATCTATTTATTTAGGAGAAACCTCTCATTTAGACATCTTAAATCCGCTTTTTTAGAAGCAACCTTCAAATCAGGTATAAATCTATCTCACTTTTTTGATATGACTAGGTGAGTATTAAATCTTTCTCTTTTATTATTTTGGTATGATCAAGTGAATGTTGGACCTTTTAAATATTCCTCTTCACTATTTCGATATAGTTTGATGAATGTTAGAATCCTCCTAAATTTTGTTCATAGTTTTGATATGGTCAAGTGAGTATTAAATCTTACTCTTTTGCTATTTTTAATGTGGACAGTTGAATGTTGGACTTTCTAAATCTTTCTCTTTCCATATTTTGACTATGTTTAGGTTAAAGTTGGATTCTTTATATCTTCCTCTTTTAGCATGTCTAATGAGCTCAGGCAAATGTTGAATTCCACTTAAATCATTATCCTACTATTTCATAATGGTCGAGTAGATATTAAATCTTTCAAAATATCTTTTCTTGTTGTTTCAATATGGTCAGATTAATGATAGACTCCTTAAATATTCCTCTTTCACATTTTTTATATGGTTACCTGAATATTGAAATTCCATAAATTTTGCTCACTATTCTGATAGGGTTATTAGAGTATTAAATCTTTAACTTTCACTATTTTAAATGTGGTAAAGTGAATGTTGGAATTTTTAAATCTTCCTCTGTTGTTATTTAAAATGTGGTTAGATGAATGGTGGACTCTTTAAATCTTCTTTTTTTGTTGTTTCAAATATTTTCAAATGAATGTTGGATTCCCCTTAAATCATTGTCTTACTATTTTGATATGATTAGGCAAACATTAAATCTTTAAAAATCTTTTTTTTATTATATTGATATTGTTAGGTGAGCATTGTGTTATTCTCCTTTATTATTTTGATATTGTTAGGCAAAGGCTAGATATTTCTTCAATTTATCTAAAATTGACTTATTTAGGATAGATCTTTCTTTTAAGTCTTTTTCCATCTTAAATCTATTTGATCGAGATGATTTCTCTATCAGATATCCATCCAATTTGATTAAATCAACCTATTTTGGATCACTTCCTTTCAAGTATTTGTCAACTAAATTTTTTTTGGATTCTGTTGATTTTTTTGTCCAATGCAACCACGTATGATTTACTTTTCAAGTTCATCATGATTATTGGGGGTTTCTTTGTTGATTCAGTTTTGTATGAGATTAAGTCTTCAATCAAAATTTTAAACATCATGTTTAAATCTATGGATTCCATTTCAATTATTAAATCCAACTCACCATTATATTTTGACATAGTGCCCAATCAATAAACTTCCAATCAATCATTTTAAATGCTTAATCATTCAATTATTAACAATCATCCAATGATTTTCAATAGCTCAATCCATAAATCATTAACAATCATCTAATGATTGTAAAGTGGCTCAATCATTAACTCTTTTGATCAACGCTTAAAAATTTCAATTAAATTTAATTCAATCATTCAATCATTTAAACTCCTTAATCATCAATTAATCCTTAAGCCCTTCAATACAAATACAGTCCAAATCTTGTGTTAAAAATTCAAATTAAAGTTAAAACTCTAAACCTTTTGGATTTTTCCCTTTTCCATTGGAATTTTCAAATGGTTCAAAATCTTAGGTGGAGCATATAGAATTATATTTGATCATTCACATCTTGATTAGACATATCCCTAAAACTTACCTAATCATTTTGGAGGCATCTATGACCTACTAAACCCTAAAACCCAAAGTATTTTAATTTCCTTAGGAAAAGAATCTTTAAATATTTACCATTGATGCCACTAAACATGGCATTATGGTATGAACCCCTTAGAACCCTATAAAATCATTTAAACCTTTTCATTATAATCATTACATTAATTTGAACCAACTTTGATCTATGGTTGACCTTGTTTGACCCATGAGACCCTTTAAGCCCTATGCTTTCCATATATATGAATCATCTTGAAAAGCTCAAATTAGGACCTAGGTTTTTTCCCCCATCCTTTGACAATCACTGTTGATCATTCATGGACACAAATGGACCCTTGAATGGGCTAGGATAACCATGATCAGTCAATTTGACCATTAAGAGCCTATTTAAACCATACAACATTAATCAAGTATATAAACTCATCAAATCTTAACCAAAGCCTCTAAACTTTTTTAAACATTTAACATTTCATTCCTAAATGTCATTGAACCCTTAGTGAATCATGGTTGACGATGGTTGACCAAATCCATGCTTAAACCTAAAGTAGACCTAAAGCTCAAAAACATCAACTTTAATGCATGTAGACCTTAACATAAACTAAGTCCTTTTCCAACAAGTTCTAAATATCATTTGAAAAGGTTTGGACCTAATACCAAGAACTAATTAATCCTGGTTGACCAAGTTAACCATAGTTGACCAACCTAAACTTAATCCTCCCAATTATATATTCAAGTGACCTAGGTTAATCTAAGGCCTTCAAACCCCTTATGACTATCTATTGAGTGCCTAAGAATCAACCCTAGCAAATTTAGCCCTTGGTCCCACTTTAGTTAGCCACATGGTTTAACCAAGTTCCCAAAATGGGTATTCATTGATACAAGTCTCATCTTAAATGAAATTTTCCAAAATAGACACTTACATATGGTACCCCTAAAGTTAATGCATCAAACATAGCTAGCCCAACATTTAGGATAACTTGGGATAACCAATTGGGCTAACCCACATGCTAAAAAACCACATTCCTTGAATCATTTTCAAGAACTAGATTACACCAAAGCTATCCAACCTATGCATTGTACTTAGGAAGGTTCCAGATACTTTTCCACCTTAGATCAGGGTAGGTGGTGGCCTAAGGTGGCTAAAAAACCTAAAATAAACTTTACAATCCCATTTGTTCAATCCTAACCCCCTATTCAACAATTCATGTGCCACCAAAAGCTCCATATTGTATGCTTGAATATTTTTTATCATCTCCATTTTTATTTCTTGATGCGGCTAAACTTGGATGATATCATACCCTATTTCAGTCATGTTTCATCTATAAATACTTTTAATTTCAACATTGTTTGGTTCTTCTTTCTTGTATTCAAACCCTTCCAAATAAACTCTTGTTTAATTCCCTAGCCTACCAACTACTTTTATAAAACTCCAATGCATGTTTAGGGAAGCTTTGTCAAGCTCCTCTAGTCGAATTCCTAAATCTCGATCCAGTGCACTTCAGGTCTCTAGATTTGAAGAAAATTTACTCCTTAGGACCATTCGAGTGTAACCTAATCAAATTCTCCATCAAATATTTTTGAGTAAAGGTAAATTTCAATCTTGAGCTTTACTTTTACTAGGTCTGGGTAACTGTGAAGTGAACTTGCAATTCAAGGCTATCTTGTCATTTGATTGCAAGTTCACATATTGATGATCCTCTGGAATATAACTTGATTAAATTCTCTAGATCAAAGAGATTTCTCTCTGTGCTAAGAAATAGAATGGGAGGAAGAAGATGAAATTAGCTTTGATTAAGTTGGATCAACCATTTAATTCAAATGGAATGCTTAGCTTTAATTAAGTTGGATCAACCATAACTCTACTTACCTACTATTTTGAGCCATTAATCTTGAGTCGTTCGATCTTGGATCAAATCGATGCAATCAAAGTCACACTATGCATTCATTAGGTGGCCAATCATATGCTAAATATGTAAAATCATGTGCAATGTAAGCTTGGCTGATATTGTAATTCAACTCAAACGGATTTAATAATACAAAATTCAATTCAAACTTCAAAAATATATAAATACTCACACACTTCTCCAAATTAAGAGATATTAGGCTCTATGGATTTGTCATGAGGAGTAATCAAAGAGCCATGGTTTGAAAGTTCAATTTTAAATTATTAAAATATAATTTTAAAAATACTTCCTAGAGTATTTTTGAAATTATTCACTAAATTTGATTAATCTATAGCTCAAACTCATATGTATGATTCCTAGAGATGTTTAACACATGTCCACAAAATAATTAATTTTATTTGAACTCATAGAGGTCTTTAATTGCAATTTTAACTTTCTAGGTCAAAAAATGACCTAGAAATTCAAAATTCAATAAATTAAAATCCATGGATTCATTAGGGATTTACTTGATTTGATTGAATAAGTAATTTTCAAGGGCTTGTTAGACCTTAATTTTCAATGCCCTAGTTTATTTAGCTTAAAATAAAATTTCCAAAGTATAGATGGAAATACTTTAGAAATATAATTAAAATCATAGGAAGGCTTTGATGTGCCCCAATTGCTATGGTTTAAATCTTAGGTTATTATTGACTTAGGGTTTAAATTTCAAGCCATTTGGAGTTCATTTGGTCATTCAAATAGTAAACCCTAAATTAATAAATATAAATGACATAGGCTTTTTAATAAATCATTAAAAATTTAAAACTCATCAAAAATATAAAATAAATTGCATTCAAATTAAATAAGTAAAACTTTCTAGGAAAACTCCAAACTATAGGTTTTTGTAGTACTCTTCAAGACAAATCCATGGAGACTAAGAACACTGAAATTGGAGAAGTGAGTGGGGAGTTCTAAAGTTTTAAAGAACTAAATAATTTTTTAAATTTTACTTAATCAAGTTGCATAGTCAGCATCAAATTCCTCATGGAAGCTTCTGATTTGTTGATCAATCATTGGCAAGGGCCACTAGATCACGCGATTTAGTTTATGACTATTTGATCTGAGATCAGGCTGTTATCCTTTAATTAACCTAAAACTATAGATAATCGCATGGGATCCCATCTGGCTCCATCAGCACCGTTGATCTAAACTAATGACCATAATTTTATCTTCCTCGTCCTGTTAGGTTTCTCACTTGTGAATGAATTTTGACAAAATCCAAGGAGTAAAATTTATTAGAGAGCATCATATGACCAAAAACATGCAATTTAATGGTCAGATGCCCATGAACTGAGTGTTTCTCTTACACATAAGTGACACTTAAGAAAAACAAGCTAGTGAATGAATATTACATGTGTGCAAAAGATAAGTAAATTGGGTCTTAGTTGTATCAAATTCACCTAGACCTCATGAACAAATTTCCTTCACCTAGTATAGATAGAGAATCATTGGAATGAAAGTAGGTGTTTGGTCAAAATGAACTCATCGGAGTTCAATTGAACTCGCGTGAGGAGCTATATTAAAGGGTTTGGAAGCTAAGATTTAATTTTTGGAGACCTAGAGAAGGTGTGGAATACAAAAGACAAAACCATTCAATATAAAATTTCTTAGTACTTACAGGGATTTGAAGAATGAACAAAGTTCCAATTTCATCCACATCCTACTAGCTCAAGCCACCATAATGGTTTTGGACAATTCAATGGGAGCAGTGCACCACATCTAGGAGGTTAAAAGGTATATGGTTTGTTATATAACTGGTTATGACTAAACCCATTCAACAGTAAGCTAATTTCCTAATTGGTTTTTCAGAATCCTTAGGCCACCATTTAGCTTGAGTTTACTAGGACATCTGTTTGGAGGAGTGGGGAGTGTAATGGAAGGGTAAATTTAATCTTGTTTGGTTTAGGATTGAAAATGTTTTACGGACTTATGCATTTTGAGGTTTTGGGTCTGCCTAATTGGATGGCCCAAGTTAACCCAAAGCCTAGGTAAGATAGGTTTAATGCACAAGGTTTAGCGACACCAAATGCATGGGTTTATGGATTTTAATTTGACAATGGTAGATAGTTGGCAAAAGGGCAACCATTTTTGGGCACTTGGTTTATCCCAATTAGCTTGCCCAAGTGCCCAAGGGTTGGTTTAGCTTGAGTTGATCCTTGACCATCCCATGGGCTATTCCCATAGGTTTGGATGCCTTAGATTGGTCTAAATCTTTAAACTTTAATTTTGAAATCTTTAGGGTTGGTATTACTAGGTTGACTTGGTCAACCAATCTTTACCAAGCCATGGGGTTGGACCGAATCTACTCAAAATGTGATTTAGAACTTGTTGGAAGTGGTTTTGTGTCATAACAAGGTCAAGCTATCAATAGGTTTATGGAATGTTCATTTAGGACATTTTATGGTTCAATAAAATTTTGGTTAACCCTAGTCAACCATGGTCCACCAATAGCTCAAACTTTGTTTAGGCATGTATGCTCTAGGGTTTTAAAAGTTTTAAGAGCTTTGGTGTGGTTTAAGCAATCTTCTATGTTTGATTCAATGTTTATGGTTCAATATGAACTTAAATGATCAAAGTGAACTATGATGGTCAACTTATCCCATTCAAGTGTTCAATTGGGCCTATGCATGATCATGAATGATTATCAAATTCCTAGGGGAAAACTTATGTCTTGGTTTAAGTTTTTCAATATGATGCATGCATATAAAGGATTTAGGGTTTATTGGCTCTCATGAGTCAAACCAAGTCAACCAAGGTCAACCATGGACTCAAGTGAGTTCAAATCAAATTCATGATGATAATGAACAATTTTAACAAATTTCCAAATACTTCCAAGAGAGTTTACACCAAGATGCCATATTCAGTGGCATGGGCTATAAATATTTGAGGATTTTTGCTCCATGAAATATGCTTTAGGTTTTAGGCATTTTAAGGACTTGAATGCCTAAAAATTTATTAGGTAAGCACTAATGACAGGTATAATCAAGATGTGAATGATAAAACATAAATTTAAGGGATTTATTGAGGGTTTTAAAATAGTTTAAAATTCTTCTAAAAAGGGGGAAAATTAAAGGGCTTTAAGATTTCAAGTTCACAAGATTTTTAACACTAGAATTTTAACTTGATTTGAATTAAATGATTTAGATATTTATTTATAATTTAATCTTATGAATGATTGAAGTCTTTAAGATGATTGAAGGATTGAATATTTTACTTGAATAATGATGGTAGGGTTTATAAATTTATTGAACAGTTAGATGATTAAACTTTTTATCAATCAATGAATAATTATCATATAGTTGAATGCTTTAAGGATTGGAAAAATAACAATCATTGAGTGATTGTCAAATGACAAATTGATTGATCATTTAAATTGATTGATTTAAAGTTTAATGATTGAATATCATGCCAAAGCATAGTAGCAAGATTGATTTAGGATTTGAAATAGAATTCAATGATTTGAACTCCATGACTAGAATTTTTATTTAGGGTTTGACCTCACACAAAATATGTCAACTGCAAGAATACATCCCTTTTTCTAACCATATAGGTCTTTTGAATCTTTAAAAAAGATTTTTCTTTAAAAATTTAATAACCACCTAAGCATCCATTTTAAGGGTTTCCACTATGTTAATCTAGCTGGAAACAAAGTTAACTACTATCAATATATATTGATTTCCATAAGATTGTACAAAAGTCCCATAAAGTCAAGTCTCCAAACTCAAATAACCTCCACTTCTAACATAATATTAAGGGGAATTCCTTTTTTTTTTTTTGGTTATGTTACCTAAACTTTGACACTAATTACATCTTCTAACAAATTCATTTACATTCTTAAATAGGGTAAGCTAGTAAAACCCATATTAAAGGATCTTATAAAAAGTTCTAAATCCTTCAAAATGCACTCTATACTCGGAGTCATGATATTGCCTAATGATGGATTCATAATCTTTTTCAAGGACACACCACCTATTGATTTCGTCTTTACACCTCCAAAATAAGAAGGGCTAATCCAAAAAATAGAAATTAGCATCATGCAGAAATTTAGGCCTTTTGGTAAAAGGTATGTCAATGGGATTAACATATATTTGTTATCAAAATCCAAAGTCCGAGTCATGTGGCTTATGGGGTTATAAATTATGTATTATACATCCATTACCCTTGGCATCAAATATGGACAGATATATTGTATTTCTAAAAAGTAAAAATTTAGCATAAATTCATCTAATAATGATATTACAAAAAAAGCTTAATAATAATTTGATATAGTAGTAATCTAAAGTATTATTAAAAATATAAATCTGCAAGAAAAATGTTCAACTTCAATAGAATTAAATTTTTCTAAAACAATTTTATAAAAACATTACATAGGTTTTCATGAATAACTAGAATCTTATCTAAATATAAATCTACCATAAAAAATTAACATCAATCTAATCTAAATTTTCTTAAGAGAAAATTTACTAAAATCTAACCTATTTTTAACAAATGATTTGAATCTCATCAAAGTTTTCACAATTATAGTAGTTATCAAAAGAAAAAAATAAATCTAACTAATTTTTCAAAAATTACGAAAAACCTAAACTTAAACTTAGGGAAGAGATTTCACAAAAACTAATCAATTGAACATAAGTTTGATTGAAAATATATGATATAGAAGGAGATTTACCTTTAGATCTATAGATTAATTAATGAAATTTAATAAATGAACTACCCCAATCAAGTGGTGGTAGACTCATAGGCAAAGGGGGTGAAGGCTGACATGTAAGATGTCTAGTCCAATTAATCGTTGAAAGGGGATAATCAAGAAATAACATAGCTTTTTCTGATATATTCTGGAAGAAAATTTCAGTATAAATAAGTAAGATTTTTCAATGGAAAAATCTAAAAATGATTCATTAATGTATAAGTATATATAATTGACAAATTTGAACTAGACATGTTTGCCAATAATCACAATTTTATTTCCTATAGATATATCAACTAAAAATTCAACAAAAAGCATTATTTAATTTGCAACGGTTCCAAAAAAGGACCATTAAATTACCTACATTGGTATTTTCACAAAAAATTTTGTAGTAAAATGCTATTTTTCTATAGTGATTGAGTAAGGTGATGGTGCTCCGAAGACCATAGTCAGCGATAATAGTCCTAGGATTCTAGTAAGGTGATGGTAAAAAAGGACCATAATTGGGCAATGTTGTTCAGGGGAATGTAGTTGGGCAATTTTGGTCGAAGGATTAAATTTGGGCAATGGTTTTTGGAGTAGAATAGTTAGGGGATGATGATTGGAAGACGTAGCATAAAAAGGATAATTGAAGGATCCTATTCATGAGATGACTATTAGAGGATCATAATTACACAATAGTGGTCAGAAGAATATCATCAAGAGATGGTGGTTTAAAGATTGTAGTTAATTATGGTAATTGAAGGATATATCTAGTTGATGCATAGAAGTTGGTGGAATTTAATCAGATGATAATGGTAGGACAATCATGGTTAGGTAAAAATTGATAGAGAACTATGGTTGATCAACGGTGGTTAGATGATTATTATTATGAGATAGTGATCCAAGGCCTATGGTTGGGTGAAAGTAGTTGAATGACCAAAGTTAGCTGATGATAGTCAAAGAACCATAGTTGGGGATAATAGTCAAGTGATGGTGGTCCGTTAATATTTTTTTGATGATGGTTTGATAGTAATAATAGGGCAATGGTTCTATAATGCAAGTCATGCAAAATCTAGATGGCGGTGCTTGGGCAATGGTTTTATAGTGGCCATCAAATAGTGTTCTAATAGTGGTGATGAAGCAGTAATATAATAGTGATGATTAGGCAGGTTTGGATGTGGTGATTACACAACGGTCTTACTATTGTGGTCGAATGGTGGATCAGTGCTTGTTATAGGGTGGAGCTTCTTCTAAGCAATCCTGAATCTTAATTCAGGGTCCTTTCAAACCCAATCCTTCTTTCATGGATAAAGTTGTGGTCTGTTTATAAATTTTTGATAGTGGCATGCCCTATAAATATTGTAAAAATTTAAAACACTTTATCAAACAACTCATATTAGTTCCATTATTCATAGATAGATCCTTCAGTATTTAGCTACCTTAATGATGTTGAATTAAGTAATCTTGGGTTCATAAGAATTATCTCATTGAGACACTTGATTTGACTATGATCATATGAGATTTGAAGATTGATGTGTCCTCTAATTAACATCCATAAATTTTCCATTGTGCTCCTTGTGCTTGGTTTGGGATTGTTTGGATTTAGATTGAACTAAATTGGTGTTAATAAGATCATCTCATCAATGTATTCAATTCAACTAAAGTATGCTGAAAAAATGGAGTTCCTTTTATTTTGATTTTGAACTTGGAAGTTTTTAATTTAATTATGTATCAAGGTTTCTGTCATACCAAATCAAATCTTATAAGATATACCAAAAAACCATGTAAAAAACTAGTTATAATTTTTCATGGGTTAATTCAGTTAGGCTGAACAAAGCTTAGATACCCCATCACAACTTGCAAAGTTATAAAGGAACCTTATCAAGTTTTCTATGTTAAACATTTGACAAATCTTTTTAGTATAAAGATATATAAAACCCATTAAATTAAATTGTTCTTTCATAAATCACAAACAAGGATTCATAACATAAACTATACATGAATTTAAAAAATACAATCATGATTAGAAAACAATAATTATACACAGATAAGCATGATGAAGATCCAACTAAATATTTTAGTCTTAGCAAATATGACCAATCTAAAGCCCAATTAAGATCAATCCTAATTTATAAAACTCTTGAAATTCATGGTGAGCTTATAATATTAAAATATTTGCTATTTTCTTGTAGTGCTTATTAAAGAATGGGTTCACAAATAGAGCTTTCTAACTATAATCTTGAAGAAAGTGTGATGGTTGGCACTTATAGCTGGGAAAGCTTTAATTATTTTCTTCTTTTTTTTTTATTGAAATTTTACCATCAAATATATTGCAAAGCATATGCAAATGCAGTGCCAAATATAGTGCCACTTGAGGTTTTCATAAGAGTCTATAAAGACTAGAGTAAGAAACACTTGATGAGGTTATTGTGAGGGATAGTAACTAGGGGTGTTAATTTGAATTAGTAGATCATATTAATATTTGATCAAAAATTAATGTGATCTAAATATGCTTGAATTAAATCTTGCACATTAGTTATATCACTCAAATATTTAACCAAAATTTAACTCAAATCAGGCCTATTTGACCCTTTTATTAAATAGATCTTGCCACTCTTTGGTTCAGCACAACTATTTTATCCTAAACACAACTCAATTAACATAAGTATGATAGATTTAACCCATACCTGGCCTATTCAACATTAACTTAAAAATAATTGGTTGAACTAGGTATGAAACCTACCCAAAGTTTAATTGGGTCAACTATTATTCAAATCATTCCATGCCAAGTATGTGTCAGATTGTTGGGTGGGTCATTTATTGACAACACTAATAATAGCTGATAAGGCTTCAAGAAGATCTCATATGCAAGGAGGGGGAGGGCATCAAGTGAGATGGTGCCCACTAAAGATCTCACAAGAAACTATTCTAAATATTTTTTAATATATAATATAAATATAATTTTATAATAATAATAATAATAATAATAATAATAATAATAATAATAATAATTAATAGTGTTATGATCTATTAAATATATTTTTATTATCATAATTTTTATTTGTTGTATGCTCATTTGTATCCA
>JAJBZI010370471.1:0-11006 GCA_021234465.1 Dendrobium hybrid cultivar
CTATTAGCTTAATCAGAAATCAGCTAAAAAGTATGTAAGGAATTATGAAACCTCTAACAATTTTTAGTTAGTATAATAAGTAGAGGAAAAAGATGGGAATTAATATCAAAATAAGGTATTTTAGTTAACAAAAGAATTAAAATTTTCAAAAATGTTAAAAAGGCTAAAGTACCAAAATATTAAAAATTAGTCCGTACAATATCTAGCCCCTCTTAAAAATAATAAGTGGAGACAATATATAGGTATTCAAAATCTTTATAAGGTACTATGCCAAATAAAAATAAAAGAAAAGAAAAATGATAAAGTTGTTAAATACATGAATATAAATTATTTGAAATCTGCAACGTCTAGTAGAATCAATACCGCAGTGTCATAGTAGAAAGCTAACCAAAAATTTGCTGAAGAGCTTAATGTTAAAGCACTTCCAATTAGCATTGCAACGGCAGATCGAAGTGCCACAATGCTAGATCAAAGCGCCGCAATGCTGAATAGAAGCATCGCAGCATAGAATCATCTAATGCTATGGCAACAGTTAGTTGGATCAGTAAAACTAAAGATACTATTAGTGAATCATCGCACTGATTCAACAATTTTGTAGCACCACCAAGCCAACGCCATAGTGCTAGTTCTAAAAAAATGAAACTATAAAAGTAGCCTTAATCCTAGTGTAGAGAGAGAGAGAGGAAACTTAAAGGGGTCATTTGTAGTGTCATTTTATGAGTGTGTGTGGGTTGTTTAGGGGAGTGTGTAGCTTTGTATTTCTTGTACATGAGTCTTATATTAGAGTGGAGCAAAAGCAAAGAATTGAGTAAAGAATTATAGAATTACTTTTGGTCATTTCTAAACTATACTTTCTCTTGTATTAATTTGTATAGTGTATTTGTGCTTATGAACCCTTTAGTATATGTGTTATGTTTATTATGTGTAACAATGCCTCCATGTGTAGCTAATCATATACAAATATGTGATGAGTTGAAAGACTTGTATTGCTTAGAGTAGGATTTAATGTTCGTTTTATCCACATTATTTTAACTTCTCCGTGCTTCGATTGGTTTATGTATAGGTCATACATAAATTAAAAACTTAATATGATCTAGAGCTTCGACGGAGGAATAGAAAAATAAATAGAGAATTAAAAATGTAATTTTGCCATAACATAGATATATAGTGATTAAGATTATGGGGTCTTAATGAGATCGTTTAATTATAGTTAGTGAGTTTCCTAGCTTATGCTTTAATGTGCTTGATAGAGACAAGGAGCAAAATTGTTCTTATCCATAGAAAGCATAAGAAATAACCCTCTCTAATGCAATCATGTTCTTTTAATGATTAATAGGTTCAGATTTTATAAAAATTAGAAAACTTTTATTCCTACATTTTGAAGTTTTTACTTTTAAACTGCCAACACATTTCTATTAGCTCATTGGATAAACATAACAATCCAATAAACAATAGTAAAGTGAACTTAATATATATTTAGTTGTTTTTTCTCGTGGGATTGACACTCTATTCATATTTTTTTTACTTAAAACAATACCTTGCGCTTTCATTCTAAAGAGGATTTACACCGTAAAAAAATTAAATTTTCTTCTGACATTTATTTATTGCATATAAACATAAGTAATTCTTACGTGTCCATAGAGACCACATCATGCAGTAAATTCTACTTCATACTACATCGCTAACGTGCTTCCCTACACTAGCCTAAAAAGAACCCTTGCATTTGTTGTCTAGCAGATGACAACAAAAACTAATCTCTAAACATCTCGGCAAACTCATCCTAGGAAATAGTTACTTTCACTTTTTCTTGATACTTCTTTATGCTAGCCTAACCACCAATGATCAGCTTGCCCATCAAATAAAAACACTGCTGATAATACCTTCTAACTTTCCAGGCAATGTATACTATAAATAACTTTTCTATTCTCAACAACCAATCAATAGTCACACGAGGCTCTACAAAACCCTGAAAATAAGGAGGCTTTGAACTCAAAAATATTTGCAAATGCTTATCAACTTAATGTACTCTTAACATGGATATTCTTCTTAGCGCGACCCATCGACTGAGCTATTACATTTGACTCATCATCGAATTTGATGTCCTCGTCGCCCTCAATATACTATGTAAAGTCATAACTTGACTGGAACTCTGTCCATCAGCTACCTCCTGACCTTAGGGATTCATATTGATTCAACACTTTCACCTATCACATATACACATAGCTGTTATTATTGTATATAAAGCTATATGCATACATAAAGTAACTTGAAGCTACTCCAACTTTCTTACTACTTATCTACCGATAATTCTTATGGCATTGGCTATAATTCAATCCTTCTAAACCAGTGCTTTGATACCACTTAAGGTACTTTTACAACCCAACCTGATACAACCACTATTCTAAAACAGGTTGCAACATATCGAGATCATGACAATAGACCTAATACTTCCCAAGACCTAATTGATAAAAAAAATCTTATTTTTTTCATCAATATTTATAACAAAGATCCATCTAATTCATTAATTATAAATAGAAATAGAGCATTAATTTTATTTTGTTTCATTACATTGTACTCTCAAGAGAATAATATATGCCAATCATGATTCAACTTCATTTTTCATCAAAATATAGATATATTCATGGCTAATAAAAGAATATCCATATTGAGCATACCTAAATCTCAAACTTAACCTAGTTTAACATTCTCTATCAATAGAATATATACCTTTTTCTTGAAAATACATACAATTACATAAGGTAAGCAAATCACTTGCTCAGTAGGTTATCCTAAACATACAACTATGGAGTTTAATACACTTGTATAACATGGATTTTAACTATTCAACAATGCATAAACAATAAATCATATTTAAAGTGAACTATCATGATGTTTACTTGAAATAGTCTACTTAATAATTTGGTATTAGAATGAAATAAATGCAAGAGCATGAACATAAAAATAGTAAAAATATATACATTGCTTGAGCATAACTTTAAAACAAGAGTTACATTACATAATATTACATGACTATAATTCATGACATAAATATTTACTTGAGTATGATATCAACATATAAGCAACATAACATGAAATACCATATAACATGACATTTACATTTCCTAATACCACCTTATACCTCTAATTCCACTTATATCTTCATTTGTATATATTTTCTCAAAGCCCCTTACAACTTTACTTTTCACTTATATCTCTACTTGTATAAATGTTCTTGAAATCCCATATAACTCCACTTTCACTTATACCTATACTTACGATCTCATATCTATTCAAGCATATCACAAAATAGATGGAGGAATACATGATCATGTACATATATGAGTGCATAACCTTTTATGGTGCTACTTATATTTCATGTATAACATCAACTACATTCATAACATCGGCCACATTTTTGAACATTCCTTCATTTCCCCACACATTTCAAAAATATTAAAACATTGGTATTTTCAACATGTATCAACAATGCTTAACATCCACATCCTCAACTAGCATTTCATTCTATATTAGCAAAACATAACATCAACATTCTCAACATGTCTACCAATAACATCAATATCTCAAACATACATGAATATTAACATTAACACTTTCAACATGTAGAAGCAATGTCTAAAATGGTACGCGAAAGTACAAACTTTGACATGTACAACAAACTTAGTGCTTTTGGGATAATATTTGTACACACACTCAATATTTGCAAGACATAAAAAACATGCATAAACAAAAATTATACCATCACTTCACAACTTTTATAATCTTACAATATTTTTTTTATAAATTTTAATATTTCTATCATAACACATGAAATGCCACATATTCAAAACAATCAGGTGAAATTTTAAATTTTTCCAATTAACATGCTCAGACTACTCTATTCTATAACATACAAAAAGTTACATGATGGAAAATTTTTCAACTTCTTAAAATTGAGTTTATTTAAAATTTAACCAATGAAAAAACAAAAACTCAAATGAAAGCCCCAAATCAAAAATTAAAGTAGGGTAACGATAACCTATTTTGAGTCAGACAACTTTTTCAATTGGCTCAACAAGCGCAATTAGCTATAGGATCTTTGAATCTCAGCTTTCTCTCTATAATATCTCTCTTTCTCTCTTAACTGGCAGTTAAGGCTTGAAATGAGAAAAAAAATAAATAAATAAAGTACACTTGGATATATATAAACACGGCTTCGCGACGCTATAAATTCCCAGAGTCGTAGTGCTCCTAATGAAAAATTGCAGACACTCAAAAAAGACAATTTGGTAGGGCAGTGCTACTTCCTAATGCCATATGTTGTAGCACCCTATTTATAGCATTGTGATGTTGATAAAAAGATAGAGCATCCCTCTCATAAATCTCAACTTGACAATTTCATTCCAAATCACAATTCCCTTTTTTGAACCAAATAACATAAACATAACTCTAAATATTTTACAAAATATTAATAATGCCAAATAAACTCAAAATCAAACTAGATCCAATTTGAGTCATCAAGACATCTAGTTATTATAGAAGTGGTTATTATAAGTCAGCATCACTAAAGTAAACTTATAACTAAAATCAAATTGTACTATGCTCAAAGGATGACTAAGTAGAGTAGTTCAAAGTCCCTAAAGCAATTCACCCATGTATTAAGTCCCAAAGGCCACTTAGGAAAGATTGTCCAAGACATCTAGCATAATTATTTGCTAGAACTCAACCAACTAGGATGAAGTTAGCCAACAACTTCATGCATAGTCACTCTTTATTTGGAAATTACTAATGCATATCTAAGATGATTGTAGTCACATCTAATAAATGTTCATTTTATGGAAAGCTTTCATAAGTTCATATCATAAAATTTATTCACTTCTTTTTTAAAAATAATCTTACCAATAGAGCTATGTCTCAAGCACCCTACTCCACCCACGATATAAAGAGGAGAACTTATTAGATGTGAATAATATACAAACCTCTACATATAGATGATGGGGAAGAAATGCCTAAGAGGAAATAAATCTCAATTCTCATACTTTCTGACGATGAAAAATCTCTTAACTTCTTCGTTTATTCTCTTATGGTCTTTCCTATAATTCTCTCATTTCTTATCTCTGAATAAAGTCCAAATATTATCAACCAATAAATTTGAATTCAATACTTTACTCTTTTATTTGAAAGATCATCAAAAGAGTAAAATCTAACAAATGTATTCGATAATAATTTGAAAATTGGATTTTAATTTATTTTTATTTATATTAAATTTATGTCATGCTAAACACAATTAAGAAAAAAAATTATTAGATCTATCTCCCAAAATCTTATTTCCTGAATTTTTTGAAATTATTATTTTAAAAAATTTCTTCTTATGCTTTTAAAACTAAATATTATTAGGAAAAGTTTTGTATCAAAACATCCTAGTAAAATTTTGATTGCATGCACTCTAAGGTGAAACCTTGATTTTTTCGTCTAATCATTAGCCTCCATCAACTACGCCTGTTCGGCATTGCCGGAGATCCATGTTCACCTACACCACAACCATTGCTCCTATGGCTTCATTCTTGGAGTAATCAAATTTTTCATCCATAAAAATATCACCCCTTCCCACTGCCCTAGCTACTTCAAATAACCCATTTGATGAGAAGAACCTAGAAGGGGCTCGGCGTACCCCCTCCCCTACTTCCTTGAACTAGAAAAACCTTGTTATTGAGAAACCCTCTGTCTCATGAGTTTCCTCTCTTGTTCATGGGTAACACGATTCTTTTCTCTGATGAGGAGATTTCGGTTGGTGTTAAACATCAGGAGTATGTATTGGTTGGGTACTCCCTCGAGAAGAGGCTAATTTATAAATCCCTCTTCTTGATGATGAACAAAACATAGAATTTGAAAGGTACCTTTTCTTTTCTTTCTCTCAATGAAGGATTTTTCCTTCTCAAGTTTTCCACTATGGAAGACTTCAATATGGAATGAATGGGAGGATCATGGTTCTTTTGGGAAAACCATTCATATTGCAAAAGTGGTCTCCCTAACTCATTCCAAAAAGTGAGATGATTTTGCATCAACCCTGCTATGGATCATAGTTCTTGACATTCCATTAGCTTCTTGGAATCCTAATGGAATATAAAACATTGCTAGCTTCATAGGGACCCCTCTAGTTGTCGATAAGCTCACTACAGCTAAATCCCATCTCACTTTCACCTAGGTTTGTATTCATGTGGAAAACAATGTTATTCCCCCTAACTTTATTCCTATTATTATTAAAGGCCAATGCATTAATCTTAGGGTCATGTATGATTGGAATCTCACTGCCTGTATGTATGGGGTGCAGCTCTTTTACTCATGAACCCAGTGTCTTTTATGTTAAACTTATGGCAACCACTGACTTGAAACCTCCTCCTAGGGGTCAAAGCACTAGTCACAAACCTCATAATTCTATTTATGTTCCTATTGGTGGCAAGGTTGAAAACAATAAAGGGAAATATATTATGCAAGCCACTAATTTGAATGATAAGGAGTTAAAACACTAATACCTCTAAGGTTATCACTCAGACACCTATTGACTTACAAGTTACTCATGCTATTAAGTCTTATTCTACTATTCTCATTAAAGAGGCTAATACTTGTGGGAAAGTTCCTAACCTAAATTCTCCTAATGTGGAATCTACCATGTCCACTTTTGCTAATACTAAAAAATTCCCTAAAGTTGCAAAAATTCCTAATTCATGTTATAATAAATTTAAGGCTTTAAATCAATCAAATCATGTTGAGGAATAGGGTTTGGTGAATGAGACACCTCAAACTAATACTAAAGCCCAAACTTAGGCCACACAAGTTCACAAGAATAAATAGGCTAAAAATAGGAAAAAGAGTGCTCCTAATAATCCAATATCCAATGATGCTTCCTAATATTACCTCCTAAAATATTAGGGGGATTTAATAATCATGTCAAAGTTAAGTTTTGCTTTGATTTGGTTAAATATAATAGTCTTGATATGTTATGTATTTTTCAAGGCTAAGGTGTCTATGGAATCACTTGTTGATCTCTGGTTTTTAGCTTCCCATAACCTGTTTGATGATAAATGCAATATTAACAATTTTCAATTTTCTTCTCCTTATAATATATGGATTTAATGGAGAAACTCTAAATTGAATTTTAATACCATTATTGATACTAATCAACTCATCCATGGCAATATTTATATGAAATCTAGCTTTACTTTTGATATATATATATGTTATTTATGCTACTAACAGTCCTTTTGATAGAGATGGTCTTTAGCAATAGCTCTCCTATATTGGTGAGTCTGTTTACAAGCATTGGGTTTTGATGGGTGACTTCAATTGTTATAGGTATGAGAATGAAAAAGCTAGGGGTAACCCTATCCATTTTAGTAAAGTTACTTCCTTTAATAGCATGATTGATAATAATGGCCTCTTGGATCTTTCTTCTATGGGTTTATTTTATACTTAGTTTAATCACTGCTCTGATAGCCCTAATCACATCAAGATTGATAGAATTCATATTAATGATATGTGGATTCATGCTTTTCCTGCCTCTATTTATAGGGTGGATCCTATAAGTGCTTTGATCATTCACACTTGATTCTCAATAGTCCTATTGTTGTTCTCTATATGAAACTCAATAGTTTTAAGATTGCTATTAAAAATAATAATTGGTCCTATACCAACCATTTGCTAATATCATATCTTATTTGAAAAATAAGTATGCTCATACTCTTAATTAAATTCAAAGGGACCCTCAAAGCCTTAATTTTAACTTTAATTTAAAGAATATTAATTGCAGACTTGATTTTTACACTTTTCAATGGTCCTCTTAAATGGTTCAAAGGTCTAAAGCTAGATGGCTGACTAAAGGAGAGGAAGGGCTTCAATTTTTATATAAAAAAATTCAATCTTGGAATAACCATAATTCTATTAAAGTCCTTAACTACCCTGTTATTCTTGTAAGTGATCATGGAGACATTTCTAGATCTATTATTTCTCACTTTATTAAGCTTTTGAATTCCATATCTAATGGCTCTAATGATTTTTCTACTATCCCTACTAGGAATATTATACCTAACCATCTTATATATGCTCTTATTGCTTCTGTTATGGATGAGGAGATTAAGGAGGCCTTTTTTTTTTTCCCCTAATTCTTTTGTCCCTGGCCCTGGTAGTTATACATTCAAGTTTTATAAATCTACTTAGCATGTGATTTATAAACAGGTCTTCAAAGCTATAAGATATTTTGTTAATTCTGCAAAACTTCCTTATAGGGCTAATGCCACTACTATCTCCTTGATCCCCAAATGTTCCCATGATGACTCCATATATGACTATATGCATATTTTACTCTATAATACTTTTTATAAAGTCATTGCTAAAATTCTAGCTAATATGCTTAATTAGATAATGTCTCATATCATTAACCTTGCTCAGGTTGGCTTTATTATCCGCAGAAATTCTATAGACAGTCTCCTGTTGGCTTTTAAGCTCTTTAGAAATTTATATAAACATGGAAAAATTAAATTATTTTTGTCCAAACTAGATCTATCTAAGGCTTTTGACAAAGTTTCTAGATATTTTCTTATTCACAGGTTATACCAGAAAGACTTTTCTCCTATTTTCATTACTCGGATTCAAGCTTGCATTATGAATGTTAACTTTTTTGCTTGTATTAATGGCTGCTTGCATGGGTACTTCACCTCATCTTCTAAGCTGAGGCAAGGTCGTCCCCTATCCCCATTTCATTTTTGTATTGTGATGGATAAGTTATCTTGCTTACTTGACACTAATGATGCACCCAATACATTCAAGGGTATTCTCTGTGAGAAGTATAATATCACTCACTTGTTATATGCTGATGACATTCTTATATTTGGGAATAGTTCATCTAGAAATGCACATACTCTTTATAATATTCTTCAAATCTTTGGAGAGGTCTTTGAGTTTTACATTAATCCTAACAAAATTCATATTTATGTTTTTGATAATACTTAGAATTCTGATGAGATTGGGAACATTCTGGGCATTCATAATATGGTTAATACCTTCACCTATTTAGGTATCCCTATTTCCACTAAGCGTCTTCATATCTTTAGCTTCATTCCCTGCACTCAGAGAATCACATCTAACCTGATGGTTAGAAGGCTAGATTTTTATCTTTTTTTGGTAGGTATCAATACATTCATTTCACCATTTGGAGCACTATTTCCTACTAGATTAGAGGCTCAATTTTACCTAAGTTTGTCTCTAACTTCATTGATAAACTTGTGTCAAGTTACTTTATCATGGTGATCATCAAGCCAATAAATTACACCTAGTTTCCAGGAAGGATCTAGCTTCCAAAAATTTTTTGGGGCCTAGGTTTACCTTCCATCCAAGCCCATTATTATGCATATTATATTAAGCATATATGCATGTTACTTAATGTGGACTCTCAATTGGATAGATGGTGTAGGTATAAGTACATTTCCCCTTAGAAAAATACTCTTTATCATACTTCTCCTTTCTGGAAGAAAATATGTAAGGTGGCTCATAAAATAAAACATAAGCTTACCTTTAAAATTCATCACGACTACTCTCTTTCTTTTCTATGGGACCCCTGGATCAAGAGAGGATGGTCTTCTCTCTAGGATTTAGCTCTCTATCATAATAGTATTTATTGTATTGCTAATGAGGCTGTTGATTCTAATTATATGAATGATAATAATAAGAATAGTCTTGTTAACATTAATTTGACTTTTAAGCTTGCTATTCTGGAAACTAAGTTTCTCTCTCTTAATGCTAATTATGTCTAATGGAAGAACTCTCCCCACCCCCTAGAGTCATTCACTTTGTTGAGAATTTTCATGATGGTCTTGGAGAAGTTCTTTCACACTCTCATATTTGGCAGAAGAAGTCCTCTTAGATTTTCTTCTTATACTTGGTTATCTCTAGTGGGGGTCTTAAGACTATAGATATTTTAATTAGGTGTCATATCCCTTCCATCTCCACTTTTTTTTTAGTATATTGAGAACTTAAATCATTTGTTTTTTGAATGCCCTCACACTTATAATATCATGCTCAACTTCATCTCTTAGGCTGCCACCTTTCTACTAAGGCCTACTATTTTGCATTTGTTCTCATCTATTGATGACCAGGTTTATCATGGGGTTATGGCTAAAAGATGTTTTAATCTTTCTATTACTTGTCTTGTTCTATCTATTACATTTTGAGAGAAAGAAATGCAAGGTAATATGGGTCTACTTTTAAAAGTGCTAGTATGACTATTACTAAGATTAAATTGGCTCTTCACTATAAAATAATGAGTTTGAATAAGCATGAAGCTCTTTATAATATCATTCCTTAATCTATCCCTTCTTTTTGTTTCTGCTTTAGTCTTGGATTTTTAGTTTATACTATTTTCTCTAGGCTATTTCCTTCTATGGCTACCTGTTTGGTTCCCATAATTTGGTTGTTGTTTGGCTCTTTGTCCTTGAGCTTGTATCCTGGTCTTTTTGGCTCTGGTTAGATGATGACTCTTTTGGTGGTTGATTTAATATTGCTTATTTCTCCCTTGTAGTTATCTCCCTTTTATTTTTATTTCTTTTAGTTATTTTGGCTTTTGGTAGTTGTGTTGATTTAATGGCCGGTTTAGTTATTCTTGTTCGAGCTATTTTTGTATTTTGCTTCCTCTTATCCAACTGTGGTTTATGCCTTAATTGGGTCTCTACGTTTGTTTCTGTTATTACATATATTGTTGTTCTCTCTAGGCATTTCTATTTCTACTTTGATCATAACATACTAGTTTGGGATGCTTTCTCTGGGCTAATGGCTTCTTTGGTTGCCTATTTAGTTCCCTTAAATTGGCAGTTATGTGGCTCTTGCTCCCTAGGCCTATATCCTAGTATGATTGACTTTGGTTTGATGTTGGCTATTTTGGAAGTTGGTTTAATAATGCTTATTTAGTACAGCGATTATCTCTCTCTTCCGCTCCTTGCCGAAATACACTTGTGATATTT